>JAOVVH010000010.1:18951040-18964488 GCA_028566435.1 Scorpiodoras heckelii
GATGAAGAGCGGAGGGCAATCACGGAGATGAAGAAGACAAACCCAAAAGCTGAGGCTACACGTTATAAACCCAGACACGGGACTGGAAGGGTACTCACGGTGCTGCCGGACCCCCCCGGAGTCAGCTGAAGTCCTCGTCCCACCGGCTGCCGTCGCGCAGGGATGCGCTGAGAAAACAAACCTTCATTACGGAGATGTTCATCTACAGGTTTACCGTAAAACTGAACCGGAAGGAAATAAATGAATCTGACTGGTAAATACCTGGACTTGAGAGGGTGGAGCTAGCTCCTGTATAGGCGGAGCCAGAACGCTGAGTCGAGAAGGCAGCGACTGCTGTAGTCTCCTTGGGGACGGTGGAGGACGGGGTGCGGAGCTGGGGACCGGCTCAGGGGTGAAGCCCACTAGCGCGCTGGACACTGAGGACGGGAAAAAGATGCTGTAAAGGTGAACAGCACAGACAGAGAACTATCCAGAGGGTTAACATCAAGGTAAAGTGGATGACGGAGACAGAAAAAGTGGGACGGGGCGGTCTTACAGGTGGCAGAAACAGCCACGCACTGGGCGGAGTCTGTCGCACCCAGACTTTCCTCGGTTTCAGTACCTGGGTCCGTGGCATCAGGACCCTGAGGGGGAACGGACACAGACATACGAAGCACAGGGGTCAGTACTGACAGGAAGTACTGACCCACTCAGACTTGATCATAAATAAGAGGCAGGGATATTAAGGTGATATTTAAGCAGAATAATGTCGGGTGAAATCAGAAATCAGTTCCTACATATAAGTACTAAGTACTGTTTCTGCCATCTGACCACTTATTACAAACTCTAATGAAGAATGAAGTCCTGTAGAGCAATAACAGGTCTACACGTGTGTGTGTGTGTGTGTGTGTGTGTGTGTGTGTGTGTTTAACCTCCGGATTGTCGCCCTCGTAGGTCTCAGTGGGATCTCCATTTCCACTCCCCTCATTGCTCTCCTCTCCTTCCACTTCAATTCCTCCATCATCATCATCCTCTTCATCATCGTCCTCATCATCACCACCATCGTCATCGTCGTCCTCATTGTCATCCTCCTCCTCCTCTTCCTCCTCTTCCTCGTAATCCTGAGATGTGAAAACAACGGACACGTCAAACCGTGTCAAAACACTAATCAGTCTTTCACACTGTCAGGACGTACAGAACAGAACACAGCACCCTGGGACAATAACGAAGAGTAAACGTGCAGAGCGGTCACGCTACCTGCTCCTCTTCATCCGTCTCCTCCTCCTGCTCTTCCTCACTGTCCGAGTCGCTGACGATGACGATGACGGGTTCCTCAGACTCTTCCTGACCGTGTGAGTCGGACACCTGGGAGAGGAGAAACTCCACGGGGACAGACTGGGACGCCGCAGACTCCTCCTCGTCCACCTCTTCCAGGGCGGTGTAGTTTTCAAGCTCCTGCAAAGGAATAGCAGAGAAGGTGCACGTGCAGTCTGACAAACCTCCAGAACTCCCACATGTCTCACTCTGGGACGGTATAGTCACTTCACCCCGGATTACTTTTCCATTTAAACTGTGGTGCCTCTGACAGAGTAACAGTGATACAGTGATATGGGAACGCTTTACATTACACTACTGTTGGCCTCGGGGTTTAACCACGTGAGGAACACGTCCACAGACGGACAGTGGATAATAATAATAATAATAATAATAAAAAACAAACGTACCGCGACAGCATCAGCTGCTTCCTGGCTCCCTCCTGGTACAACACTGTCAGCTTCAGCGCTGTCCTCAGCGAGCATCTCCATCTAAAACATCAAACATTAAACCATCACCGAGACGTGATGTCAGGAGCTCTGCGGTGCAGGTCCAGTTCGTCACGTAAAACACGAGCAGGAGGCAGCCTCACCTCCAGGTCCACTCTCTGCATGCGGAGCTTCTTGGAGATGGGAGGCTCACTGGGCTCCTCCTGAGGCTCCAGCTCCACCGTGATGTTCTCCAAGTCCTCCTCTCGAGGGCGTTTAGGTAAGGTGCTGCCCGGCGTCGCAGAAACTGCGGAGTAATACCATGTTGGTGTATTACAGAAACCCCGTGTTACACTCTGAACATACGTTGTGTAGTGTGATCATAAAGAGCACTACGTTCACTCACAAGCTCACTTCATCTTATAGCACATTAGAGTCGTGATCAGTTAATATTAGCCACTGTGATGAGCTTTAGGATCACCTGTTCCGAACACAGCCGTGGATGTGGAAGGTCTCTCCATGGGCGAAGTGCTGGGTGTAGCCTCCATCATCATGGGGGCGGAGGCGGGCTCCTGACTCACAGGCTCAGTGGGGGGTAAGCTCTGCTGCTGGGTGGGCTGGACGAACGCGGTGGTCTGACTCTGCTGGACACTCAGCAGGGGCTGAGCCAGAGTGGTCTGAATGTTGGGGCTGGTGGAGCGCACGGAGCCGGTGGTGCTCCCAAACACGGGCACGTGCTCCAGAGGAGCCTCCGACGACAGTGCTGGAGAAATGATTATCACTCCCTTTAAATCAACGGCTAATCTCAAATACTCAGTGCAGAAGCCCTAGTACAAGACTTGTGCTTATTGACATGCTGGAAGATCTCCAGAAGCAGGATTACACACACTGGGTGTAACCACAACACCAGTACCTACCTTCCTGGCTCTCCTGCTGGGTGGTGGGCATGACTGTTGCAGTTGGAGTGGGTGTAGGCACCGCAGCAGGGGTGATCATGGGTTTGATACTGGCTCTCGGAGTGGGCTTGTTCCCTGGAATGGCTGGGGGCTTGCTGGGGGTCGCCACCAGGGGAGTGGGTTTAATATTAGCTGTGGGGGGCTCGGAGGTGCTCGCGCTGAAGAAACAAGGTAATAATGGTGATTCTTCACACTCTTTCCTCATTAACATCGACCAAATTAGCCGTAATCCTGGTCTGTGTAACGTACACACCTGCCCCTTTCAGCCACTGGTGTGGATTTCAGAGAAATCTGCCTCTGCTCCGTGGTCCTCTGTTGCTCCTGAGTCTGCGAACACAACACACCGATGAGAGAAAACATAAGTGAACCAACACTCCAGGTAACATCTAGAACCGTTCAAGCCGGTGGACAGGTTTGTGAAGGTTACCTTGCTGGGACCCTGCTCCACTGGCTCGTCCCTCTGCTCCACGTGCCTCTCCTGCTGCTCGCGCAGGTCCCGCAGCTCCCGCAGCTCCTTCTCCTGCCGGCTCAGGCGGCCCTCGTACTGTGAGCGCAGTGCGTTGATGCGCACCTCCAGCTCCTCACGCTGCTGCTTCAGCTCCTCGTTCTCCTTCACCAACTGACCCTTTACATCTGCGCAGTGAAGGAGGGCCGCGTCACCATGGACACTCTACTATCAGGGTCTCGGACCACCTTTACGTACGTCCTAGATACGTTAGACTCTTACCCACGAGGTGGTTGATTTTCTGCTTGGCACCTACGATGGCCTTCCTGGTCCGATCCTCCTTCTCGGCCAGCTGCTGCCGGAGCCGGTCTTCCTGGGCTGACTTTTCCACCAGCTCCTGGCGCAGGCGTGTTAGCTCGCCCTGCAGATGAGACGCCTGCTCCTGCGCAGTGCGCGTTTCCGTCTCCCGCTCCCCTATGGTC
The DNA here is from genome assembly GCA_028566435.1 of Scorpiodoras heckelii. Taxonomy (NCBI): domain Eukaryota; kingdom Metazoa; phylum Chordata; class Actinopteri; order Siluriformes; family Doradidae; genus Scorpiodoras; species Scorpiodoras heckelii. The sequence continues at coordinate 18,954,645 of JAOVVH010000010.1, forward strand.
TGCAGACGGGCGGCACACAGGCACCGAATTAACATAAACCAAAGGGACATGGATAAGAGTCAGCCGTGGGCCGAGAGGAGGTGCGAGGAGCCAGCAGGTAATACATCAGGATTCCCACACGTGCCTTATTACGGACAGTCTACGTACACTGTTGCCAAAAGTATTCGCTCGTGTGCCTTCATGTGCGTATGAAATGGAGTGACAGCCCATTCTTAACCCATAGAGTTTAATATGATAAAAAAAGGCACTATGGTGCATTACAATAGTGAACATTACTGACTTTGCTAGTATGAAACGACAGACTCACTCTGTTTAAGGTTTCTAATTGGCTCTCCAGCTCCCGAGTCTTGGCCTCTAATTGGCTGAGGGAATCTCGGAGGCTCTGTAGCTCCTGAGCCGAGGCCTGCTGAGCCTCCTGGTCTTGGACTGGAGCAGAGGCAGCAGCTGCCACCATCTATACACAGTAAAATGAAGAGTTTAGCGTCTGAGGATGGTTGTGTTAAATGCTTAGAGGTCGTAACTAATCTATTGGCTCACTTAAAATACAATAAAACACTTGCCTTGTCGTGTCCAACTTTAAGCTCCTCGTACTGGGTCTTATAGCGGCGCCCCAGCTTCTTGACCTGCGTGATCGTCTTAACCTTCTCCTGGATTTCCAGACTCTTGGCCTCCAGCTCTTTCTTCAGCCCGTCCCTGTCCACGGTCACCTTGCCCAGGTTCTCCCGCAGGTTCTGCACCTGAGACTGCAGCGTGGTCAGTGAAGCGCTGCTCCTGCACACGGAGCAGAATGAAGCTTAACAGACATGGACAGTGTTGTAACGGGACAGAGTTAACCCTGGAAATGGAGAAGAAAGACAGTCTACTGCTGTAACCACCCTCTCAGCTCACAACTCAACACGACCCTTTTGTTGACTGTCCTACAAACCATCCATCGTTTCCGGTCCTAGTGTGTTTTTAATACCTGGACGCCTCCGTCTTAAGCCGACCAGTTTCCTCAGTGAGCTGCTGGATGCGTTTCAGATGGGTTTCTTTCTCCGAGTGCAGACGCTTGTATTCTTCTGGGTCTGTGTCCTTCTGCTGGCTCACCAGGATCTACACACAGACACAGTCTCCATTAGTACAATTACTAGACTATACCATGTATTACAGTAGAACCTTATATCGATCACAGCCAGGTCCGTAAATATTTGGACACTGACGTAGTTAATGGTTGTAACGTTCTACCACAGTACAGTACAATTAAACACACCTGACTACACAACAGGTGAGCAGCGAACTGTCCAATTATCCTTTTTGTTTGTTTTTCCCTGCGTGGTGGTGCGGACCTGACCTGAGTGCGTGCTTTCCAGCGCTTGATTTCCTCTTCCAGGAGTTTCTTCTCCGCCTGTAGCATGCCGCTCTTCTCGCTCAGCTCGGCGTTGGACTCGTGAATGGGCAGCATGTCTGACTGCAGCTTGCTCACCTGGGAAAGTGGAGCACACTTTACACGTTACACCTCATACCTGTGCTGTACTACACACAAAACACTGATATGTGGTGTCACGAGCCCTAGTCTGGCACACACACACACACACACACACACACACACACACACACACACACACACACACACAGATTTAAACACCTAGCAGTCTGTTTCCTTTACCTGGGCTCGGGTCTGCTGCAGCTCCTGCTCCAGACGCTCCTTCTCACCCCGCAGCATCTTGTTCGTCTCCACCAGCACGTTCATGGTCTCCGTCTTCCTCATCAGCTCGTCGTGCTGGGACAGGGTCTTCGCCGTGACCTTCCGAGAGTAACAGGTGTAAGACGACAGGGTGGACAGAGGAGCGCGAGGGCGTGCGCTGCAGCATTAGAGCCTCCCTACCTGCATCCTCTCTCTCTCAGCGCTGAGGGAGTCCTGCACCTCCTTCAGCTCCCGCTCCAGGTGCTCCACCCGCAGCCTGTGCCTCAGACTCTCCCCCTGGGCCACCTCGAAACGAGACTCCGCTATCTCTTTCTCCCGGCGAACGAACCTTAACAGAACACACAAAAAGAAAGGAGTCATAGAACAGGAAGGCAAGAAATCATCACAGATGTTTACACTCATTTCATTCAGACGTGATCTTCAATACTGAGCCGGTGAAGTCAGAACCTGAGGATCTCGAGGAGCTGCTCCTGGGACTTCCCATCCTCGGTGAGAGACACGTTCAGCGAGCTATCTCCGGCGGTCTGCTGCAGCTGCGTGGCCATCTTTCCACTCATGGCCTGGATCTGCTCGTGCAGGAGCTCGTTCTGCCTCTGCAAGTCTACGTAGCGTGACTCCATCTTAGTCTGCTCCTCCTGAGGGACAGGACACAGACCACCGTGAGTACAGTATTCTACTACGGTAACATGGTGAGGACGATGATCCTATCGCCGTGACGTACGTTGAGGATCTTCTCCTGCTCCTCCCAGGACACTCGGGCCTCCAAGAGCTGTGCGCTGACCGTCTGGAGTTTCTCTTCCAGCTGCTGGCGGAGCTGCGAGGCGTGCTGGGCCTGGGCTTTGGCCACCTGCAGGGCCTCCACGTCGGCTGCGTGTAACAGCATCTCCTGCTCGTACTTGTCCTGGGCCTCGGCGGCGAGACGCGCCTGCTCCTGGCTGTCCGACACGGCCTGCTGCTCCTGGGCAGCCGCCACAGCCGCCTTCTGCAACGCTTCCTGGTGTTGGGCCTGCAGGCTGCTCAGGTTCCGCTGCAGCTCGCTCACCTGAAACCAGAAATGAACCCGGCTGTCTGCTTTACCCTCCGAAAAAAACGCCTGAAAATATTTACATTTATGTAAACAGAGCAGCAGTGGGCTCCTTCTACAAAGACTTCCTAGACACGAATATCTGTAATGTTCACTGGATATGTAGGACCACTTTTAAAGCCCTTTCTAGCTTCAAACTGCAGATCAACTTAATCAATAATACAGAATGAAATGTCTGTTTCAGACCTTCATAAGGGGAAATACTGTGGGATCAGTGCTCCTTCGGTTTCTTTACTAGTCTTTGAAAATATATGTAGACGGATGGTTTTGTGATGAGTTTTCGTCTACACAGAACACTGAAATGACCACAGTGAGCCTCTCCTTTAGATCTGTAGCACATCGGTCCTTTTGGTTTTACACAAACGCCAGAAAACGGTTCAATAAACCTGTAAGCACACAGCGGGAGAACTGCACCTGCTGTTCAGCGGCTGCCACGACCTTCTGCTTCTCTTCCCCTAGTTCAGTTTTCTCCTTCTCGGCTTCTGCGAGCTTCTTTTCCAGGTGCTGGAGCTGCTCGTGAGCCTCCGAGACCTGCTTTTCAACCGACATCTTCACTTGTTCGGTGACCTGAAGGAGACGTAACAAAACCAGGCGTTCATGTAGACCTCGTACTGAGACACGCCGGCGGCTCCACTCATCCGCAGCACAAACGGTGTTTAGAAGGAATACATCAGAATGAATCAGAATAAATCCCATCATCTGATCATATTAAAAGTAGTTAAAGGTCATCCATCACCTGAGAAATGACTACAATTCACAGCTCACAAGACTAACCAGAGCTGATTGGAAATACATTTTCAGATAATATTACTGATCATTACTGGAGTTTGTGTGATCCATAAAGTGTGTATTAGACTGATCACCTGTTTCTCCTTCTCCAGGGCCTCCTCCAGACTGACGCACATGACCCTGTACTGCTCCAGAGAGGCCGCGGTGCTCTCCAGTCTCTCGGCCAGATCCTCGCTCCTGCTCGTAGCATCGTTCAGACGCTTACGCAGCCCCTCCACGTCCTCTTCACCCCCCTGCAGCGCTGTGGCACGTGAGCAAGGAGACCAAAGATGGATTTAAGACACAGTGTTAACGGTGCAGGAATAAATGGGCAGTGTGTGTGTGTGTGTGTTACCTGTGAGGCCTGTGTGTGTGCTGGGTGAGGAGGCTCTTCCCTCTCTGGTGTTCAGCTGCTGCTGGAGACTGTTGAGTTCCTGCTGTGCTGCATTCAGCTGCTCTCTGGTCCTTTGGTGCAACGCGCACTGCACCTCCAGCTGCTTCTTAGCATCCAGCAGCTGCTTCTGTGTACGATAACCCAGATTCAGACACCTTTGTGTGTGTGTGTGTGTGTGAGTGTGTGTGTATACACAGAACATACAGGGGATGTGAACACAACGTACATCCTGACTGCGGACTAGCGCGTGTCTCTGCTCCACCTCCTGCTCCAGTTTCTTCTGCAGCTGGGAGATCTCTCGCTCCTGCTTCTCCACCTGTGCCGTGAGCCTCTGCCGGGTCTCCGTGTCCGAGCGCTCCAGCGTGGCCTGAGGGAACACACGGACACGCCTCAGAACACACCGTCCGCTCTTAGGTGTCAGTGAACGCTCAACAGTGTCGGTGGCTTCGGTACCTGGATGGACTGAAGGTTGGTGAGCAGCAGGTTCTGGCTTCTCTGCTGGGCGAGGATGGACTCCTTCTCCTGGACCAGGCCGGACTCCACCATCTTCAGCATGTCCCGCTCCTTGCGCAGGCTCCCTGCTTGGGACTGAGGGGACAAAACGTGGTCCCGGATTCGTTAGACGGTCCTGAGGACCAGGTAACCTACACCGGGAAATGGGGGGAAAAAAGGAGAACGTACAGCATTATAAACACACTTACTTCTACCATGGACAGTTTCTCATTAGCTGCGCGGAGGTCTTGTGTGAGTTTGTGGACCATCTGCTCGCTCTTCTGCTCACTGGCAGCCTGCTTCTGGGTTTTCTCCCTCAGAGAGGCAATCTCCTTACGGTAGCCTTCCACGTTGTCCTGCAGCATCTCGTATCTGACACACACACACACACACACACACACACACACATACACACAGTCACTCTTCTAAAGATGTGTGATAAAAGACACAGGAGAAGGGATGAGCCTGCACGGTGATGCAGTGTTTCAAACGTGGCCTCAGCTCTCACCGTTTAGAGGCAAACTCCAGCTGGGTGGAAACCTTGGTGTTCTGGGACCTCAGGTCTGACACCTGCTCTTGTAGCTTCTCACACTGTTCAGTCAGAGCCTTCTCACTTACAGCCTTCTCCTTCTTATAGGCTCCAAACACCTCTTGGAGCTACACACACACACACACACACACACACACACACACACACAGTTATTCCAGAGTCACTTTACAGGGTTCCCTGGAGCCTCACAAACTACTTCCTTTAAATAGATTAACTAGTAAAAGTGTTACAAACACTAAACTGGACTGATCAGTGGCGTACGTCTGCACGCTGCTCCTGTAACCATCTGAGCGTTCGTTTCCTGTACACTCACCTGTTTCAGGGCAGCCTTGGCCTCCACTGCCTCCGTGGACTCGGTCGCTGTGGCGACGAGGCCAGTGGGCGTGGCTGCAGTGGGCGTGGCTGCAGGGGACCGGCGTGGGGTGGAGGTGAGGGAGAACTCCTCTGTTGAAGCACCTAGGATCCAAACATTACATTAACACCAAATAGTCTTAAATGATCAGAACGATCAGAGTGGAGTTGGTGTTTACGCCGCGGTCACCTGGCTGAGGGAAGCTGACCCCGGTGGCCTGGGAGAGGAGGACGCGGTACATGTCTCGCTGGCGCACAATGGACTCCACCAGCTGCATCTGGTGTGCACGCTGATCTCGGAGCTTCTCCAGCTCGGCCTGGGCCTTCTCCAAACTGTTCTGTAGCTCCGATTGTCTGAAACACACACACACACACACACACACACACACACACAGAGTGAATAGTCTCACTAAATCTCTTGAGAAAGTCTAAAAGCTTTGTAAAGCTGTTTCTGAGCAGGGTGCCTCTCACCTGGAGCTCTCGGCCTCCATCTCTCCTCTCTCCTGTGCCTCTCCGAGCTCACGCAGGGCCGCCAGAAGGCGCTGGTTCTGCTGCTGCAGCTCCTCCACGCTGCGGAAGGTCACCAGGTGCTGGGAGATCACCTCGGAGGTGCTGCTCACGTCCGCCGAGCACACCTCATCCTCGTCGCGGAGCACGTGGTTCCCACGCGCTTCCTCCAGCTCGATCAGCAGCACCCGGACCTGAGACCAGAATACCCACGTGGGTCTGTGTGTCATGGGGCTCATTTCTTATTCACTGATTGTTCTGGGTTTGTTTTGTCACTGATTGCATCATCAGAGCTAACAGCACACACACACACACACACACACACACACACACAGGAGTAGACAAAACGGCCCCATTTGCTCAGTCTTCTAGCCTAAATTTGGATGGGCGTGGCCCATCATTAGCCACGCCCTGTCATTTATCATCAAGTAACTCTTAATACACTACAATCATAATAAAGGGACTGTCAGGAGCGATATCACAGTCCACTGGACTTTGTTTTCACTTCTCCACAGACATCTGGTCTTTTCTCCACTAAGCCTCACCTGGTGAGCCATGTCGCTCAGCTGCACCTCGAACCTCTGGTTGTCCCTCTCCAGCACGGATGAGTGCTTGTTGGCCTCGTCTGCCTCCTTCTGTAAGCGCTGTGCCTCCTGCCACACAGGAACACAGGATTACTCAATGCTCTTCTAAGACTACGTGAAGGACCAAAGGAGACCCAGGTCCAGCCACGTGAAGCCGGAGGTACCAGAACACTACGTACACACTTGCAGTCGGTTTCCACCCGGCGAGACGGAGGAACAGAGAAGACTCCTACCTGCACAGCGTGCTCCAGCTTGGCGGACAGACTGGCCACAGACTTCTGGGTGCGCTCCAGCTCTTCCCTCTGCCTCTTCAGCATGGGCGCTTTAGCCTCAACCTCCTGCACGATGTCGTCCAGGTACTTGTTCACACGCTTGTTCTCCAGTTTCTCCAGCTGCAGCTGCTCCTGGGACTCGACGTACGCCGTGTAGATCTGTAGGGCAGAAAATAAACGTACACGTGTACGTGACGCATTTAAGACCGACGTTAACGCAGCGCGGAGCCACACAAACCTCAGAAAAGGAGCGCGGCGGTACCTCGGTGAGCTTCATGCCCGGCCTGATCTTGGCGACGGCGGCGGCGGTGGGAGACATGGTGCCGAGCTGGTCGTCTGGGAGAGCGGGAGCAGACGCGCTGACCTGCTGCTGACCTCGCCGCATGGTGTGTGACAGGAGATCGTTGGCGTTGTCCAGCTCCTTCTCCAGGAGGCCAATACGCTCCTTCAGTTCGGACACCTCCTTCTGTTTGAGGCTCTCCGCCTCAGCCAGGCTCAGCTCCATGGCTTTGTGAGCTGCACACACAACACACAGCTCATTGTTCACTCCACACACACACACACACACACATACGCCGAGTGCATGCTAATGTTCGACCAGTCAGAGAACAGTGTCTCTCTCCTCTCACCCTCTCCCGCCTCCTTCAGCAGCTTATGCAGCTCCTCCACGGCTCGGCTCAGCTCTTCACTCTTGGCCTCTGCATCTGCTGCCGCTCCCTGATCACCAACACACAGCTCCTTTCAGTTATAACCCCTTTGTACACCGACACGAGAACACTGTGTGTGTAAAACACGCTGGAGTTTTAACGCTCATACGCAGTTACCTTGTACAGGTTCGACAGCTTGATGTTGGCATTAAGCTCGTTGCAGAACTTCTCTTCTGAGCCGGCTTGCTGCTCTTTGGCCTAAATAAGACAGGACGGTGTTAGCGGGTGTGCTGCCGCGAGCGTGACGCGGTAAAGTCGAGTCAGAGATAGAGATAGAGTCAGAGCGACGCACCTCTTTCAGTTTGCTGATCAAGTCCTCGGTCTGCTTCTGAAGATTCTCGCAGGAGGATTTCAGACTGGCCAGCTGCTCCTGTCCTCTGGTACACTGCATGAAATATACACACACACACACACACACACACACACATGGGGATTTAACACTCGTTCTTCACGTAGCTAGACTGACCGATGTTTCATCACTAATAAAATCATAATTAAAAACGGCTCTCGTTCAGGAAGTGGTGGCTGTCAGACCTGAACCCTCAACCCTGCACCGCTGCCGTACCTCGTCCTCCTTGTTGTTCAGGCTGCACTTGAGCTCTAGGATCTCGGTGCCTTTGTCCCGGGACAGACTGAGAAGCTCCTGGCTTTTAGTCTTCAGTTCCTGGCTCAGCCAGGTCACCTGGCCCTGCAGCAGCTCCTTCTCCTGCTCCAGACGTTTCTCTTTGTACTGCACACACACACACACACACACACACACACACACACACACACACACGGTTAGCTGCAACGGCCATCCCTTACACCACACTACTACTCAAGGAGAACTCAGATCTTAGACGTCTCGTACCTTGATGGAGACTTCCAAAGCCTCCAGTTCATCCAGCTTCAACTGCAGCTGCATGTTCGTAGCGTTGACTTCCACCAGCCTGTCGCCGAGACGCTTCAAATCCTCTGTAGGAGAAACAAATCCGACAGTTTTCAGTGAACACGGGACAGTTTTCCAGGACATTCGGTAAAGCAGACGTCTGTCGGCCCGTACCGCTCTGTCCCGCCACTTCCTGCGACGTCCTGTCCAGCGTGCGCACCAGCTCTCGCTTCTCAGCCTCCAGGTCGGCGTTTAATCTGGACACTTCCTTCTGCACGAACACACCACACATCACACCGGTCATGTCCGAGACCATCCAGCACATCTGCACACATCTGTTTATCTCTGAAGGAGGTGCGTCATTGTACACGGGGTAACGTTACCTGCTCTGACTCCAGCGTCGCGTACGAGGACTCGAGCTCCTTCATCTTCTCCCGCAGAGATCTGAGCTCCTCGTCTGCGGGACAACAGGATGAGTTTAGGGGTGTGATCTTACAGGGTGTGAGTGCACACCAGTTACCCATCAGGAAAGTGTCCCAGTGCCTCCCAGTGCCTCCCAGTGAGACAGGAGTGTGTACACATGCTTACCACCTGAGGTGAACTCCTCCTGGAGCTTCTGATGAGCTTCAGTTAGAGACAGGTACTGACCCTGGCTCTCTGTGTACCTCTTCTCCAGACCACAGTACTGTTGTTCTGAAAGGAAACACACAAGGACACAATCTGTAAACAGTGTGCAGGGAAACGGAAACGCACACCATGTTTATTACTGCTCTTATTAACACGGTTACAGCCTTTAGATAGCAGGGCTCCAGAACAGTTCAGCTCCCTCGTTAAAACTCACTAACTCACTCACTAACTCACTCACTCACTCACACTCACTCACTAACTCACTCACTCAGTAACTCACACACTCACTCAATAACTCACTCACTCAATAACTCACTCAATAACTCATTCACTCGCTCAATAACTCACTCACTCACACTCACTCACTAACTCACTCACTCAGTAACTCACACACTCACTCAATAACTCATTCACTCGCTCAATAACTCACTCACTCACACTCACTCAGTAACTCACACACTCACTCACTCACACTCACTCAGTAACTCACACACTCACTCAATAACTCACTCACTCAATAACTCACTCACTAACTCACTCACTAACTCACTCAATAACTCACTCAATAACTCACTCAATAACTCACTAACTAACTAACTAACTCACTCACTAACTCACTCAATAACTCACTAACTAACTAACTAACTCACTCACTAACTCACTCACTAACTCACTCAATAACTCACTCAATAACTAACTCAATCACTCACTAACTCACTCACTAACTCACTCACTCAATAACTCACTCACTAACTCACTCACTAACTCACTCACTCACTCAATAACTCACTCACTCAATAACTCACTCACTCAATAACTCACTCACTCAATAACTCACTCACTAACTCACTCAATAACTCACTCAATAACTCACTCACTAACTCACTCAATAACTCACTCAATAACTCACTAACTCACTCAATAACTCACTCAATAACTCACTCACTCACTCACTC
>JAOVVH010000010.1:18981132-18994816 GCA_028566435.1 Scorpiodoras heckelii
ATTAAGTTCATCACTGAAAACACTGAAAATTTTTCTTTGTCCTTTTGTCTGTTAAATGAAGCTTCGAGTGAATTAACCAATGACAGATTTCCGTTTTTATTGCGTTTTAAGAAAGTGTCCCAACTTTTCTGGAAATGGGGTTTATAGTAAAGCTGCTCATAGCTTCTGAACAACTTAACTTGCACTCATGACTCTTTGTTAGGTGCCAAGAGTTTAACCTGGAATAGATTTGTGATCTGACAAACAGGCTAAAATTTACTAAAAACTTTTTTTTTGATAACTGTGATACTTCATCTACAATCAGCAAACCGTTAAGAACTAAACGGCTAAGTTGCCAAACAGGATGTAAGGGAATATCACAGCAAAGGTTTTAGAAACTGACATTAAACTTATATATTTAATATTTATATGACATACACTGTATTTACTAACATGACCTGAAGTTCAGAAACAAAACTGCAGATATGTGCAACCTAGGAGGGCTACCAAAAACAGGAAGTGAGGCACTTCCTTCAAATTTACTATATCTTCTTTGGAGCAAGCGCTGATGTTTGCATCCCTGTGGCTTACTAACTGTTACATGCAGCTATATTTCTTGGTTTGTTTTTGGAGCCCATCTAGGACATACAGTAAAACATTGGATTTAATCTTCTAGTCCTACATGAGGCCACTAGGTGACACTGTGGGTGTTCAGTGAGAAGAAAACGCTGCTCCCTATATGTATGTCCACTGAAGTGGTCTTGCTGGGGTGTTAACACTGAGCAATCTTTTACAATGACAAACTTTGTGCTGATCAATTGGTGTTGAACAAAGTGCAAAGTGCAAAGTTTTGGTCTGCTTTAATCTATTTTTAGCTTAGTAGGAGCAATGCCTTTGAGCTGTGGTACCCAAACATTGACTTAAGGATGCTAGGGTTTGCTGTATATGCTGTAAATGCATTTATTTTATGTGGTGTGTTGGTTGTGTGTGTGACTGTTTGTGCTTATGCTTGTATACACGCTACTAAGTAGATCATTCCTATCCGCTGCCTATATGTGTCATGTCACTGCTAAGATTTCCCTCATAAACAAGCCATCAGTCTTTTGATGGTGTGCTCCTACACACAGCACACCAGTTACGTTACTCAGTATCCAGGCGATGTGTAGACCAGGCCAGTGTGCAGAAGACCTGCTACAGAGTATGTTTAGTCAAAAGAATAACTTGAAAGCTCAAGTCTAAACATTTAAAGAATTCTGTCCTAAAATACACAACTAAGAAGCAGGATTCTGTACAAGCAGATGCTGGCCATGAGCAGAGAAACTTTCTCCAGTTTGTCAGATGACTCTGTATCTATAAGACCCCCTTTGAACAATTCAAGTATCCAGATCATCATGGCTATTTGTGACTTACTGAGGTTTCACTTCACCCCATTTAATTCAAGTGACCAAACAGGCTATTATGTCTAAGAATGTCTTCTTCTCGTGGTTTGGTGCGATTCCCAGCACTGTAACTACATAAAGAAATATCTAATAGATAAGAAATGTCACCACCCAGACTTTGAGAATTACAGAATTGCACAACTTCAGACAATATTGCTGGGCCGCATTGATCACGCTTTCAGTAAGTTATGTGTAAATGTTTGCGTAAGACAAACTGAACGAAAATTTCCCGGCAGATTTACAATTTCGTATCTCCAGTTCGCCCGACTGCACGTCTTTGGACTGTGGGAGGAAACTGGAGCTCCTGCACGAAACCCACGCAAACGTGGGGAGAACATTCAAATTGTGTTCTTATGTGTATACTTATGAATGTTAAGTGTATTATGTAAATGCTTGTACTAATGATTTACTCATAAAACTGTTTATGTACAGCTTGCTAACTGAGGCCCACGTTACGCCCATCAACTTGTCCAATCTATTATAAACGATAAATACCATTCCAGGATTACAGTACATCATGTTTAAAGTTGTTGCCAGAGATAATTAGTGTCCAAAACTCTGAATATAACAGCATATACATTTATATATTTATATATTTATATATATATACACATAATGAAGCAGGACATTAAGCGTACAACCAGTTTGCCAAGATCGAGGTCTGACCGAAAACAAACACCGAAACCATCTTTTATGTTTAAGTCTAGCCGAGTGTAATGAACTACATTGCGGAAAACATTTAAAAGCTTAACTAAATCTTAAATCCGGGTTCAGTATTATTTTGCCAAGATTTCTTCTAAAACAAATGTCACGTTCCATCTGGGAAGCAGGTTAAGTAGCAGGTCGTAATAGCGAGTCTGTTGGAAAAAAAACAACAACAAAAAAAAACATCTAGCGACACACAGTATACTAGGATCAAGGCATGGTCATTGTGGCCTCAATGTGCAGCTAGTTTCAGGCTTTCCCTGTGGTTTTTATTGTTCTTCTATATATGGCATGCGGCATTATTACTGCTAGAATGGAAATTGGCCACGCTCACAAAAAAAGTGAAGTGTATGAATGTGTAAGTTTTGCATACATTCCAGAGGGGAACAGAAATAGGAACAAGGTTAATGGCAATATAGCAGGTCATAATTCCAATAGACCTAGAATAATGGAAAATCTTCTAAATCTTCATGGAGATATTTGACAGTTTTGACCTTGTTAGGGGACATTTCTATCATTAAAATTTTTATTAATTGATTCGTTCATTAAAAAAAACCCGTAGGTTTATGTTACAACTACAAGAGACAAGAATTCAGAAGTTTACAGTAGTAATTTATTGTCTTGACTCACTGCTGTAATGAAACCCTCAAATTTAAAAAGGGGCACATGGATCAAGATGTTAGAACCCCGGCTACAGCGTAACTAGAGCAACCAATGTTCAATAAGACACGCCCAAGTAAAACTGTGAATCGCAACGTGAGCTATGCAAGAAGACACAATCCAGCTGTGTTACATGAACAATCGGCGGGGGTTCATACGTGGCAACATGCTTGTTTGTGATTAGTTTCTTGAAGTTGTAATTTCTCTCGAATGCAATGCCTGAGCATTCTTGCTTAAGCCGTTCCTGAGCCGGTCTGGAGCTTTTAAACCTTTACATCATGACATATTACTATAGTGAATTGCTGGATTGTTGCTTTGAACATTATTCACTCCGTAAATAAATGGCAATGAGCTAGAGTAACGCGCCTCCTAGAGGACAACTTGTAAAACGTTTATCGGTTTCAGCAAAATGTTTTTCGAGGCTGTTGCCCTTTGATCCTCCCCCAATTCACTAGGCGCTAGCATGAAGGGCAACACACACCCGGGACACAAACCTTATATTCCGTAACAGACATGTAGGGCTACGACCTCACCCCGTGTCATGTGGATAGGTGACGTCTGCGTGTATGATATCATCGACCAAATATCATATCGTCATGGCTGCCCGAGCTACAGATAAAAGAAAGAAAAAAGAAAAACCTCTAGTGTGGAACAATCACTGACCTGCCATACCGGTGTCTGGATGTTAACATCTAAAAATAGTATTAAGTGTGTAGGAAGTGTGAACAAGGCATGACAGTAATCATATATTTCATCAGCGCAAAGGAATCCAAACGGAAACTACCTCGAGAAGACAACGGGGTTTCTCCTTTCTTGTCTTCCTGGCTAATGGGATGTTTAACCTGAATGAAATCTTGAGAATGTTCCCACACTCACTTATAAACCAACACTTAGGAGAGGCAAGCTAACATAAACAATTATCAGAGCCATATCCTAATAATCAGTCACAAAGAGGTCACAGTAACACGTTATAGATTTCCTGAAACACAAAGTGAAGTATATGACTTAGACATACGTCTGTGGATGGAGTTGTGAAATTGGATGTAAAAAAAAAAAATGTTGAGTAGGCAGACAGGTATGCTGTTCACTTAGCATACCTTCACCACACCTTCAGCGGAAGTGTGGTGTTAAATGATCGTTAAGAAGTTAACAGTATCTGTGTCTGTTGCTTTCATGACCTCCTGAGGTCAACTAAAGGTGTTTAGTTCATCACTGTGGCATTTTTATAGGCCATGATATTCATATAATAACTCACAGGTCCATCTGAAGCTCCATCTTGTTTTTCTGTGTAAGGATATAGTAATAAACAGCATTCTTACCAACCGGAATTATTAGTATTTTTCCGATCTAAAACAGTCAATCCACCTATACCGGCATGTTTCTGGGAGGTGAGAGGAAACCAGAGTACCTACACAGAGTACCTGGTTTTCTTTTGGATTGATTGTAAAGTTCTAAGCGGTTATGAAGTACCTGTGACCCAGAACCGTTCTGTGTCGAAGAGTATCTTGATTAAATGAGCTTATCGATGAGTCACTTCCATCTTCGAGCCCTTCCAGTTGTTCCGTCATGGTGGCAGGGTGCTAAATTTAGACGTTACTAATGAGACTGGCATGTGGTCTGATACTTCGCAATCTTCAGTGAACTGGCAACGGATGTGAGACTGACTAAGGTGTCATGTATTTATGCGTATACGAGAAGACGTTCAGGTTTCATCACTGCTAGACGTAAGGCCTATACGACATACGTCTATCAGTGGCCTTATATGGCTTGGGAATATGGCAGAAATGCTGGCAGCACTGGCAGGACAGTATCTGAGGATTCAAACCTTCTTGTAAACAACAGTCCTCCATCTGGAATTTCTCTTCGCAAAATACGAACGTACATAGAAACAACAGCCATTGATGAGAATGATGCGCACATAAATAACAGCTCCGTTGTCCTGAAATCCTCAGAATTTCTCACGTGCTGGTGGTTTATCTTAAAAGAAAGGCACAACGTTTCTCAGTGAAATATGAATAGATTCCAGCAGGTTGTAAAGTACATGAGGGTGACTAGATCAAGTGCAGTTTCACTGTGGATCCGTGGAAAACAAGCCTGCTCACCGTTCTCGCTGAAACAAGTTAGGACTCTTTGTAGTAATTTGAAGTATGATTTGTTTTTCCGGTTGCATCAAATGTGTGTGGCTTTTGCTGGCTCTTAACACATGACACATAACCATAACCGTATCATTCACCCTTCATATGCTGTCAAAAGTAGTCATAGCATAAATACTACACGCTAATTTGCCAAGCTAATTGGCTCAAGATGTGCTGTTACACATAATTTATGAGACTTATGCTACAATGTCTTTAACAAAATAGCTAGTTACAGTCCGTGAATTTGACTGGACAAGCAGCGCCGGTATATTTCACTGTGTACATCACTGTATTCGCTACATCAACCTCCAGTTCCAGCAATAGTTTAGTTAGAAATAATTTCAGTTAGTTGCACTGAAACTGTTACTACACTTTCTTTTGGGGGGTGAGGGGGTGAGGTGGGGGTTTGCGCCAGTCAGTCTGTGTGTTTGGCTTGTGGCTTGTTTTGGGGGTTGTTTTCACTGATATAGCTGTCGTACTGAATACCAAATACGAGACGCATGAGAGAAGCCCAAATATGGCATGGAGCATGTAATTAGAAGTGACTTAACATACCATCATATTACCGAAACCCAGAAGCACTGTGAAAGCATGACTTCACATGCGTGAGAGAGAGAAGGAGCAGAGTTTTCTGAAGGCAAGTAGTGACAGGTTCACAACTAGGTTCCACCTAGACAAGAATAAACACTGGAAAGTAAACATCCTGTGTGTGTCTTGGTCTCTCACAGACACATGAAGGTCTTGGTCTCTCACAGACACATGAAGGTCTTCGCTGTGGCATTGCAGAGGTGGAAGCTCACATGGCCTGAAGAGCTCTCTGGGAATAGTGCCCGTGCCAGTGCACTGCCAATCGGTGGGAAAAAAAAGGAAAACATTTTAATTTGAAAACTTCAAAAATCACGGTGAAATATAGGTTTACATACACCGACTCTAAAGCTATTCAGTCTCAGTTTTTCGCGGCTCCACACTGTTGGCAAGTCGTTTCGAGTATCTCCTTTGTTCACATCAGAGGTCATGTCAAAACAATCGATCTGAGACAGATGTTTTCAGCTTTAATTCACTATATCAGGATTCCAGTGGGACGGAAGTTTACATCCACCTGGAGATGCGTCTGGAAGCATCTGACTGCTCCGTTGTCTTAATTAGGAGGTAATTGGGAGTGCATCTGTGGCTGTAAAACGGCGCTCCTTTACAGGCCGTGCCCTTTTGCCCTGGATACTGTAGGAAAATTTGAGTCTCAACAAGTCCCGTTTCTCCTTTTAGGGAGCAATTTCCAATTAACTGAAGGTTAAGGCACAAATGAACTCCCAGGGAAAATTAGACAATAATCCTAATCCTAAAGTTGTTACAATATGGCTTAAAGGCAAAGGGCAAGTATTGGACTGTCCATCACAAAGCCCTGACCTGAGTCTCAACCTAGGTGTATGTAAAGTGTATTGGGTAACTGTGTCATGGGTGCAGCGAAGGATTTTTCTGTAATTGTCTTAGGTTCTTTCTGTACTACTGACAGGTAGGAGTTCACTTGGTCTGTTAAAAGTGCAAAGAATATCCAGTTACTGTGTGTGTCATGGCATGTATTGTATCTCGAGAGACCTTTGCCAGCAAGCACTATTGAGCAATGAGAACACAACACCGATCTAACAGGACCTTTCTGTCATCGTCCTTCCGCCCACACTGACATTTCACACTAATTAATCACTTACAATGGATTACTGTCTTCCGTGCTTAATTGCTGGGCTAAGCCTGGCTGGTGCGCAAAGGGTCACTAGACAGAAAGAATGTCATTCATTTGTGCTAGGCTTAAACTATCAACACCCTGCTTGCTGAGTAGTGTTTCGTTTATAAGATAAATCAGTTATTTCACCTAGGTGGCATGGTGGTGCAGCATGCAGTCTTGTTGTCTCATAGCTCCAGGGTCCCCAGTTCAGTTCTGAGCTCAGGTGAAGCTGAACGTTGTTTAGCATGGTTCCCCATGTCCGCATGGTTCTCCTCCAGGTAATCCTCTTTCCTTTCATAATGGCAGGCGTTTGAAGTGCTGTCATCAGGTGTGAACAAGGCCTCGGAGCTCCAGGGTCCCTGAACTGTGACTCAACAAGCAAAATAAAAAGACAAATGCTCCTCAAACCATTCATCGACAGTTTTTGCAGTGTGGCCACTGCCATGAGGACATACTGTTGCCAGTATTTCTGCAAATCCGTGCTACAGTAGCTCTTCTGTGGGACTGGACCAGACGGGCCAGTCTTCAATCCCCATGTACATCGATGACGCCCATTTTGATAGGTACTAACCTCTGTACACCGGGACACCCCATTTGGAGAAGCTCCGACCCAGTCGTCTAGACATCACAGTCTGACCCTTGTCAGAGTCACTCAGATCCTCAGCTTCCAACACATCAACTAGCAGAACTGATTGTTTACTTGGTGCCTAATATATCCCACCCCTTTACAGGTGCCACTGTAATGAGATAATCAGCGTTATTAACGTCACCTCTCAGTGGTGTTAATGTTATGGCCGATTGGTGTATATATGAACGCTGTTGAACAATTCGTAGGTAACTATGAATGCAAGTGTTTCCCTTTTCATATAATAGCCCATGAGACGAAAAGATATTTGTTGATTTGAGATGACCTCATTCTCTAAAGCTGTTGTTTATACATAGTGAACTATGGCTTGAATACTTTTTTTAATTGTGTTAGCTAGTTTGGGGAAACATATTCTTGTAAAATACAGTGTACGGTCCTGTGTGCTGTACACTCCGAATCTTGCACAGAGGAGGATATTTGCGGAAATACACTTGATAGGGAAATATTTTGTCAGCTTATTCTGTGAATGAACCAGGAAGCACCACACACACACACACACACACACACACACACACACCGCAACAAACACACTGGGAGAGGAGATATTTTATACAAAGACTTTATTACCTTGAACTCAACTTCAAGTATTTATTAAAAACAGTAACAACAACAAAACACTGTTAAGTGGTTCTGCTCTCCGGGTAGGAGGGGTGGCGTTCTCTATCCTCTATCAGTAAGAAAAACTGTACCCAGTCACAGGTATCTGTGAACCGATCACCGATCACGTATTTATAGACGGCAGTTTGTGCTCTCCTTCAACTGCATTTAGCTGCCTAGTGATGTCGAAGGTTTAAAAGATACACTGAGCGAATTGGGAAAAAGTATTCATTCGTTTTCATATATTTTACAGTGTGAATAGACCAGCTGCTGTTGGCCGAGTGCTACACGGCCCCCACTGAGTCAGCAGCACAGTACGCCGTGGTTCTGTAACCGGTAATGACCCGGGCTGAGTTTCCCCAAAGCACTGCAGATAGACATTGTTATGCATCCAACGTGGGAAGCACTTTCTGAGGTCATTCTGACCTGACCCGCCCTTCCTCGAAGACGTGTTCACCTCTAGAGCCATCAGGAAGTGAGCAGAAAAACTTTATCCTCAGCAGGAATTCAAATCATTGTGCACGAAAACCACTAGATATCACAAAACCACCGTTTCTGCTTGCAACGAGAATGAACGTCTCTTATTTCCTTCATAGGCTCCAGAAAGGGCGGGTTGAGTCGGGTTTTTTTTGTGCCCGACTTGCTGTGTAGTGTCATATTCTTCTTCCAGTAAAATAGTTGTCTATATTATTCACTGCTGTACATACCAGTGTTCATACGTGTTATATTATCAGTGTCTGCGTCCTCGACTTTACTATCTTATTGTAACGCCCACCAGCACGATGAGAGCCGAACCGCCGCGTCCGAATCCTATGTACAATGTACCGTATTCATAATTCTCATTTTAAAATAGAAATATTTAAGTTTACAAAAGGTTTACAGAAAACGGATTTAAAATACAGCATTTTACACAATAAAATAGATCTTATTAAATGAAATAAATAAAATAAATATGCAATAAATAAATAAATAAATAAAGGCTAAAAAGTCCGTTTTTTTTATACTGATTCCTGTCAAGAATCAAACCCAGTAGTGTTTTTTTTTTTTTCTTCAGAGCTCGGACGTCCGCTCTTTAAGCAGAACTGTCGGGTTGACGTCTTTTGCGCCTGATTGCGCTGTGCTTGCGTTGATTGTCGTCGGTGCCGAGTCCTTTACATCGGGCACGTGAAAAGACACAACAGGACAAGGCCCCTTGACGTTGTTGCATACCAGCTTCTGTAGCGAGGCCGTGTTGACGATGTCGAAGCCGACTTGACCGCCGAATGTGCTGGGCTTCCAGTACTCAGGGGAGCAGATGGGGTTTCCCATGAGGCCTTTCAGCGAGTACGGGGCACCCATTTCCACCATGGTCTCTCCGAAGATGGCATTGGGCCGTGGCTTTTCAACGAGCAGGCCAGGGTACAGCTCCATAGCATCGACATCTCCGTACAGCTCCTCCAACTCTGCTGCCATCTCCTTATCACCTGAAGGATCATATTAAGCTCTGTTAGGCCATCCAGTCCACTGATACGGAGTGAATTTGTACTTAAATATCCTGAGGGGATAAATGTACGTCCTCTAAAAATGCTAATGTGGCTAGCAGTGAGCACTAGTACTACCAGTTTTATCATTAAAGTATGTTTGCACTGGCATTACCAGGTGAGGGAAATTTATATTTATATAACTTAGTGATGCTGCACAAAAAAAAAGAGAAGTAAAAATGGCTTTCAAGACCAAACTTGACTCCATGCTATCATCAGTCATCCGTCTCCATTGGTCATCGTGAGTGACAAAAAGATTTATTCGAATATTAACTCTTCTCCTTCAAATCCACTCATTAGAAGATTTAAGCCTTATAATCCGGTACATCGCGTGTATGTCAACATGTCAAAGCTGCATGATGACACAAGAGTTTTTGCTTCCTCTAGACTACGGGCAAGATTATACACGCCAAGCGAATCTGACTGTTTTATGCTGCGTGTGCCAGCCTGCCATTTATGGCGCATCCATCATCAGACCTTTTTAGATGTCTACATGAGGTTTTAGGAGAGTTTTGAATGAAAACATCTTCTGATGCATATGTTAACATAAGGACTTAAGTGCATTTACTTCTCACCTGTCAGCTCTTCAAACGAGGCGTAGGGCTTCATGTTGAAGCGTTTTCTGTAAGCGTTGAAAGACTGGTAGCGCATCAGTCTGCTATTCTCTATGGACTTTGTCACCGCAATCAACACCGCAGGTGGGACGTTGTGACCACCGGCAACCTACACAGAGATAAACGTGAATAAAGAATGAATACATTTAGATACTGCAGTTTTAAACCTATGGACACTTTACAACCAATCAGAAAACTGTACGACACAATGCAAAGACACAAACCTACTCCAGAGCCATTTCTGGATTTAGGGCCTTGTTTGGTTAACCTCATCCATAAAGTACTCCAGGGTATTTTTGGTGTCTTTGTGTTGTGTATTACAAAAAAAACCCTCCAAACATCTTGTCCAATTGTGAAACCCAGACTCACTATCACTATGTGCTTACCCTGCCTGCTATCTGCTTGGAGAAAGACTCCACCAGGTTGCTTATGCCGTGGTCGGTAAGAATCGAGGTGTTGAAGAGGAACTGCCTGTAGCTGTAGACTTCACTCTGGATGTGGAAGTCATCGGGCATGAGCGGATGCCAGTGGTAAAGGGTGTTAAACTCAGAGGAGATCCGGTTCTGGTATTGGAAACGCTCGTTAAAGAGCAGCTCCGGATCAAATTTCAGCTTAAAGTGGTAGCCGCTCAGGTGCTGCACGTATTCCTCAATTACAATCTTGATGGTCTCACCTACAGAAAGGAATGACAAGAGGGTTAACTTTAACCTGACACACGTAATCTTCTTGGCCAAGCTTAAAAAAAAATGGAAAGATGGGTATGAGGATATGAATGTTTCCTGATAAATCTTTTTCACGCGAATGTAATCTGAGAATGAGTTAATAGGGCTTTGTTGGCAGAGACGGAAGTGACGGTTAAAAATAGCTGACATTTTTTTTTGCAGGGCTGTAATTTTCCATTACAAACCTAAAGCCTGTCATCTCTTAAATAGAAAGTCTCTCACCAATCAAGATGAGTCTTGTGGTCTGAAAGAGCCTCTCGTCGTCCCAGTCCGGATGCTCCTGCTTAAGAACGTCACACACACGATTGTGCTCCCGAAGCCAGATAGTAGCGTACATCATGAGGCCTGGGACCAGACCGAAGGCTTCGTGGCCTATGGCCAAGCGATGTGACTCAGGTATGTGAGGTGGATAGTGCATGTCCACCTGAACCTCGCTGACAAGGGGAGGATAAACCTCACCATCCAGAACCTGAGAAGGACCAGAGAATAATCATTTCCCCGCTTCGAATTAAAAACATAGACGAACATTGCCCAGTGTGAGAAGAGTGTCAGAGAGATGGTGATATACGTTTTCAGTGGTTTTCATTACATGAAGACAAACCCTACCTGATATTTTAGCTTGCCATCTTTAAATAGCCGGAGCTTATGCTGACGTTCGAGTTCCTCCCCATAAATGTGGTTCAGATCAACCTGAAGGATGAACATTATAGCGGTTACTTAAGATGTCATCAGATAGCATCCAGTCAGAGCAGAAGCTAAGGAAGGGCTCGGACTCACCCCGTGGTTCTTGGCCTTAATGAAGGCTGGGCCTCTCTTCATGTCGGTTTTGAAGAACTGGTGTGTGAAGTGCTGAGCAAAGAAGGCAAACATGAGACTAGTGCGCTGTGGGTCAGGGATGAACTTCCTCCTGAGCAGGAACTTCTCCACCACCACCTTCACATCAGGCAGCTCTTTCTTACCTGCAAATACATGCAAGTCTGCTGTCGGAACATAGTACGTTAAAAGCTAAGCTCTAAGCCTTTCTCGAACCCCTTCAACACATTCTAGGTCAATGATGTAACGCTCCTGAGAGATTGCTGATAAGCTTTCAAAAAATGCTAAAGAACAGGTTTGGATAGTGACGCTCACCTGCAACTCCCATAGGTGTTGGGCAATCCTTAGGGACAGGAGGTAAAGTACGTGTGAAATAGGACAGGTTGGAGTAGGCTTCCCAGCTCTTGTAACCGTAGTCGGCGTTGAAGATCGGAGGACTTTCAATCAAATGGGAACGTGCTGATGGAAGAGATAAGCAAAGCGATGAATAGAGTATGAACGCACGTTCGTTCGTATAAGCCTTCAGATACTTCAGAGATCAAAGGAAAGTCCTCTGGGCGTCTACTTACATGTTAACACGTAACGCATGACGGAGTCTCGTAGAAAGGCAATGCTGTTGAGGATGTTCCAGAAAGCTTTGAAGTGCGTGAGGATGTAGTGCACCGTGTTGGGGGTCGGCTTCAGGGACACTTTCAGCCACGTGAGGAACTCGGCTAAGGAGAAAATCATTTCAACACTGTTTAACGGAACAGCCCGTTGATGGTTAATGAGCATCTTGTGATCTTCGACGGACAGGTTCTACTTACGGGTTGTGCAGTTTTGCCCATAATATCCGGTCCGTGTGCAGTCACACTGGTAAGAGCCTTGAGCCAGAGCCGTACACACGCCGCGGTTCTGGCACGGCTGGGAGCAGCACGGGTCGGCTGGAAGCCATACCAAAATATCTGGTTATTCACATTTTCTTTTTTTTTCGGGTTAAACACGACACTTCAGTTATTCAGTCAGATACGGGAGCATGATGTTCTGCTGGATGAACTCACCTCCTTCACAGAGCAGGGCTCCCAGGGATAAAAGGAGGAACACTCCGCTCGCGTGCATTCCACTGCTTTTGAACTTCTTGCACTTGTCCTGGGTTCTCCGCCAGCTGAGAGCTGTGAGTGAAAGAACCTGGTTGAGCAACAGGCTTTTTATACTTTCCAGTGACGCCATCAAGACGCTCAGCAGCCAATGGGCTCCCTGCTGCCTCTATAAGCGCACTGTACCCGGTATGAATGGAGGCTTCGCACGCCCTACGCCCTACGCCCTACTCCCTACTCCCTACGCCCTACTCCCTACTCCCTACGTAGTGGCCAACTGTGGACAGCAGAGAAGTGTTTGTAATCCAGCCAGAGGAAATGAAATGAAAGGGTCCGAGCACCGCGATGACGCACAGCTGGAGCGCGCGACTCCAAACACGGAAACCCCTGTTGCGTCCCGAGACGCTCCACGGTTCACGGTTCACGGTTCAAGGCAGCACGCGCACGTCTTGCGTCACGTGTGAGGAATAATGAGGTTGTGCATGCCAAACAAAACAAAACCAACAAAAACAAAAACCGACAGCAAAAGAAAGTCGGCGTCTGTCTAGGAATAAAAACAGAACATGATTTTACAATAAACGCACAGGAGGACGGCTCCTGGGCCGAGAGCACAGTGACATGGGCTCTAGGTTCGAGAAGTGCTCAGGTAGTGTAGAGTGATCACGGAGCACTGATTAAAGCCTTCATAAAGGGAATAAAAGCCTGACCTTAACACTCCATCGGCTCGAACCCGAAGCCTTATAATAAGCAGGATGAGGTTTCCCCCTAGTGGGATGAAAAGGACACGTGACTTCACCGCCCTCCTGACGGCTTGACTCGGCAGCAGGTGTAAAAGTAAAAGTCGGGATTTCCACTCGGACCTCCAGCCGACACCTGGACGGTTAGTTCTTCTGCCCTGGTAACGCGTGCACACGTGGGTCCCGGGGACACTGCGTGCACGTGAGGGACGTGTTGTGCTGAAAGGGGCGTGTTTAGTGTCAGAAGGAACCCTTGAGACCTCCGGTTCCTCGACGCGCGAGTGAGTGAGTGAGTGAGTGAGTGAGTGAGTGAGTGAGTGAGTG
>JAOVVH010000010.1:19010084-19022439 GCA_028566435.1 Scorpiodoras heckelii
AGTTATACATGTCCTTCACAAAAGTGGTATACTCACAGTGCAAAGTGCATGAAAATAATGACTCTCCTTTGATTTTTTCTGATGGATGTATGTAGTATACAGAGGGAGATCTGATCCAGCATATTCAGGACCCCAGTAACAGCTTCCCTGTCCTCTTCCACAACTTCATTTACTTCTTTACCTCCAAGGAGACACGCAACTCTTTCATGATTAACCCTATCAAGTACCTCCGTCAGCCCAAGCCTAACCCTTCCATGCCCATCAAGCTTGCCATCATTGGCAGTCCAAAATCTGGAAAAACCACAGGTCAGTGACCATTGCTGATGATGGCACGCCGAAGTCAGCGGCATAGTCTGACATAACTTTATGAAACATTACAAGGCTAATTAGTTTCTGCAAGGCTTTAAAAGCAGATGTTTTTCTTATTTCTGTATGTTTGTGTATGACGTGTGGGGTAGTTGCCCGCCTGCTTGCCCGGGAATATGGACTGGCACACCTGTCTATCGGCGGTGTAATGCGGACAGCGCTCAGCGCCCCGGACAAGACGGAGCTCGCCACCGAGATGCAGAAATACTTGAGCCGTGGTTTGACTGTGCCTGATGAACTGGCGGTTCAGTGCCTAGAAATGGCCCTGTTGAACTGCAGCACACAAGGGTAATACTTTACTTTCACAATACTTTCTGAATCATGATCCATGTTGATTGTATTTTGTTATTTCTAGTGACCAGAAGATTGTGATTTAAAATGCCAAACCAAACCTCCAGACTGCTTGAGCAAAGCACTTAACCCTCAGTTGCTGCGAGGTCTAAGCCCAGATTTCTGTTTCTTTAAGGCACTGTCTGTTCAGGGAAGTTAACGGCAGACCCTGTAACCAGACCCCAGCATCATTCCTATCCAAACCTTCACAAACATACATTTTCCCTACAGGAGAATGCTAAAGTATAACCAAAATCATATTCGTATGTTGTAGACGAATCAGACTGTGTGAATTTTAAACCAGTGAAGGAATTCGGTAGGCACTAAGTTATAGTATGTTTCCAGTTGTAACTTCAAAGCCCATCTTTATGCATGTAGCCACAAAATGTGCAGCTGGACACGTAGGCAACAGTCACAGTTTTTAAATCACATGACTGGTCTTTAATTTAAGGGATTTAATTCCTTCCAGTGGGAAAAGTTTAAGGAGGGTAAGTGTAACACTTATTCTGTCTTACAATGGAAAAGCATCTGTTTGCTCTTTAACCCAGGTATGTGCTGGACGGATTTCCCGTGACCAAAAGACAGGCTGAGCTGATGGAAGCTCACCGCATTATTCCTTTTCGAGTGATCGAGCTGCAACTAAGCAAAGCTGAAATACTGGGGAGAGGCTTGAAAGATAAGATAAACCCAAACAGGTCTGAGTCTTTCTCCGAACTATCATGTTTACTCCTACAGTTAAAGTTTACACACACCTTAGCCACATTCATTAAAACTCTGTTTTTCTAAGTTACTGACATTTAATCCTAGTACATGTTAACTCTCTTAAGTCAGGTAGGATCACTACTATATTTTAAGAATGTGAGCTTTTATAGTTTTCATCACATTTCCAGTGGCTCAGAAGTTTACCTACATGTGGTTAGTATTTGGTAGCGTTGGCTTCAAATTGTGTAACTTGAGTCAAACATTTCGGGGAGCCTTCCACAAGCTTCTCACAATAAGCTGCTGGAATCTTGTTCCATTCCTCCTGACAGAACTGATCGAACCGAGTTGGGTGTGTAGACCTCCTTGCTCACACACACTTTTCAGTTCTGCCCATAAGTGTTCTATGGGATTGAGGTCATGGCTTTGTGATGGCCATTCCATTACCTTCACTCTGTTGTCTTTAAGCCATTTTGTCACAACTTTAGAAGAATGCTTAGGGCCACTGTCCATTTGTAAGACCCATTTGTACCCAAGCGTTAACTTCCTGGCTGATGTCTTAAGATGTTGCTTCAGTATCTCCACATCATTTACCTTCCTCATAATGCCTGTAGTCTATTATGTGAAGTGCACCAGTCCCTCCTGCAGCAAAGCACCACCACAGCATGGTGATGCCACCACCGTGCTTTACGGTTGGGATGGTGTTCTTTGGCTTGCAAGTCACCTGTTTTTTTCCTCCATTCATAACGATGGTCATTATAGCCAAACAGTTTCATATTTGTTTCAGCAGACAGAGGACATTTCTCCAGAATGTTCATCTTGTCTCCTTCCTGAACGGTATGATGGCTGTGTGGTCCCCTGGTGTTTAAAATTGTATATGATCATTTGAACAGATGAACGTGGTTCCTTCAGGTGTTTGGAATTTGCTCCAAAGGATGTGCCAGACCTCTGGAGGGCCATAATTCTTTTTTTTGATGTTTTGGCTGATTTCTTTTGATTTTCAAGTAATGTCAAGCAAAGAGGCAAGTTTACCTTGAAGGTGGGCCTTAAAACACTGCCACAGGTGAATCTCCAATTAACTCAAATTATGTCAATTAGCCTAGCAGAAGCTTCCAAAGCCGTGCCATTGTTTTCTGGAATTTTCCAAGCTATATAAAGGCAGAGACAACCTGGTGTATGTGAACTTCAGACCCACTGGAATTTTGATATATGCTTGTGTCAGGTACAAAGTAAATATCCTTAACAACTTAAAACTGAAGTTTGTTGACATGGAATCTGTGTGTGGAGGGGATAAATATGAGTTTCAATGACCAACTGTATAAGTAGTTGCGTGTAGCCTACGCTGCACCATGGGCCTGAAAGTATGTACAACAGTAAATATTTATTTGACTCTTACTGGGTCAGATGTGATGCTGTTCAATGTGCGAGTAAAGAAATGAATCTAAAAAGTGCTATCTGTTGTAATGCTGTCATCCTGTCATCCTTTTACAGGAACCCGATGCACCACAGCACTCAGTTCCTGGACATCCGGATTTCCTACTTTAAGCGTGAGGTGGAGCCACTCAGGAAATACTTCCATCAGCAGTACCAAAACTGGATTCCAGTTGACGCACACAAAAGCATTTGGTGGGTATGGCATCGGGTTCTGGATGAAGCCCAGATTAGTATGCGGCACATCTACAATTACCTGATAAGAATTCGTAAAGGTAAGAGCCCAAGAAAGATGTGTGGATAAACTCCTTCCTGTACCAGTCTACATACATACATATTCCCAATTCTTTTATGCTTAAGCTGAAGCTGAGATTTTACCACTAATTCCTTCCTATATTTCAGTCAGCACACTGAAAATAACTCACTGAATCTTCCCACAGGCCAGGCCGCCAGCATTGAGCGTCTGTGCATTACTCCAGCTGAGCTTGAGTCTCGGCTTCACGAGTTTGGCCATTACTGTCCCGTCAGCTTGGCTCTCCAGAACCACTTGGTTGACTGTTCCCATGACACGTCCCTGGCGTTGGCTGCAGAGTTCCAGAGACGCTACTACAAAATGGCGTCCAGGGACTATCTTGAGGTGGGGGTCTAATATAATCTGAATTCTTTATACAGATGAAGCTCAGCTCCAAATATGGCTGTTGTCATTGCACAGTTTTTTTCACTTACAAAACATCAGATTTTCTACTTGTACAGTAACATTCTATAAGACTATTATTATTCCATCTCTCCAATAAAATAGAAGTTTCTTGCGGCACCAGAGCAGTTTGTGGCACCAAATTGCCCTCATAAATTGCCCCCGCCTCATTTACTTCCCCGTAAGCTGAGTGCAGGCCAGGTGAAGAATCGCTTCCCTCAGCAGGTGGAGCTAAAAGGCTACTGTCCAGTCACATACCTAGAAGGCCAACAGAGGTACAGCATGTGTACAACTTTTTCAATTCTGAACTTTGTGTCCAAGTGCATAACCACTTTATGTACGTTAATATATGTTTAATGTAAATACACACAACACACTGGTCAGCACTTACTATATTTACTACATGTACTACATAAGCACTTACCTCAGCAGTGCCGATAATGATCACACATAAACCTAACTAACCAAGGCAGTCAGAATGTACATTTTTTCCCCCATTTACCTTTATGTGAAGGTATGAGGCTCTGGTTCGTGGTACCATGAACTTTGCAGTGGAATACCAGGAGAAGATCTACATCTTTGAGACAGAGGAGAAACAAGACAAGTTTCTACGGTGAGTTATAACAGTTGTCAGAAAAGCTCCGGTATCTCTTACCCAGGGTAATTGCAATACTTTTGGATAATAACTAATAAGATTATTTGTGCACCTGTTCCCAGATCACCTGAGACATACTGCAACCAGAAACTCCCTCGTAAACTTCCACCGATGGGAGACCCAATACCGCTGACCTCTTTGCCAGTACTGGGTTATTTGGAGCAGGTATGAGGGAAACGAGGCACTGGTAGTTTTTCAGTAATTGTTGACTAGAATTCAGATTATTGTTGTATACTGGTCTTTGTTTGAACTTTTTCTGGAGTAAAACAAAGTGACAGTTTTGGGGTCATGTCGGCTTTAAATCAATATCAACTCACATTTGTGTGCATTTTCCATCCAAGGGAGCAGCCAAAGCCATCATTAAAGGCATGACAGAGTTGGGCAAACTCAAGCCAAAGTTCCCGTACCTCAGCGTTAAGAGATCTGCTATACACTACCTGGCCTTACATCTTAAAGGTAAGGATGCAGTTTTAGATTTTTAGTCTAAAAAAGTTGCAGTGAGAATAAAGCAGCGAGTCCAAATATCCGAATTTGTCAAATATCAGGTCTTTGTTTGTCCTTTTTAAAGTACACTCAACAAGTACTTAGTTTTCATCAAACTCTTATTAAATAAAATTGTTGTCCCATCTCCTACACAGCGTATAACGGAACATCGAGCTACGCTCAGAAGAAGTACAAGAAGAAGTTGGTTCAGTATGAGGATGACTGTGAACTCATCTGCTACCTGAGTTCCACTTTGACCCAGACGTACAAGCCGCCTCATGAACTTGGAATAGATTTTAAACATAAGCTTCACCGCTTTCATGCCTTAAAGAACTCCACAAAAGCTGCATCATTACTAATATGACATCTGAACTTAGCATTGTATCTTTGAACATCTGCTATGGTATTCACTGACTACGGTTTGTAAAGTGTTCCTCTTACAAAATTAAAGTATCTTCTTAACTTTTACTTCAGTGTGTTTAGTCTTTTGTTTCTAAGTTAGAAGTAAGGCTAGAATTTTCTAACAACCTGGCGCCCAACGTGGGGATCCATATATCTCCTCTCGTCTCACAGCAATTTTACAGTGCACACTATTTGAAGAAGGACCTTATCCGTCTCTGCACTTAGACAGATTTTGGACACAGAAGGCGTTCTTGTGCTGACACTGAGTGGAGAGTGACAGAGCCCTGCGAACCCTTGATAACTGATCCAAAGTAAAAAAAATGCCTTAAGTCAGGTAAGAAGCCTTTTAAGGTTTATTAAAGGTTAAGAACTTTTAAGGGATCTAAGGTTCTTGGATTTTGGTACCAGGTTTGGTTGTATACTCGGCATAGTTCAACCAGGTCCTATATCCACACGTGGAATAGGAGGTTAAGAACTTTTAAGGAAACTAAAGTTCTTAGGTTAAATGTTGTATGTTTTAAGAACTTTTAAAGAGCTTATGCATGTGGTTCAGCAGTTATAGTGAAAGCAAACTTAAATGATATAAAATGATGTTACTATCTATGGTTCAAAATAAAATCTCATGAACATGAAGAATAAAAGGATGTGATATTGGATCTTTGTAGCATGTCATTATGATAACTGTTAAACCGTATACCACAATACCATGTACCATAATAAGTGTGGGCTAGATTATACTGACACCCTCCTCAGGTACCGAGAAGTTTACTAATATAGTCTAGTTGTAGGTTAAAACCATGGGCGTCACCGCCATTTACTCTGGGGGGGACGTCCCCCCCCCACATTTCATAATTATTCGTTTGGATCCGGGTGATGTTGTAGCTGCTCATAGCCGGGAGCTCAGAGCGCAAAATTGCCTGCTCACTACGCTCTCTCCCATGTCAATCAGAGTGACACTGTCCAATCACGGGCATCTGTGAGCTTATGTATACAGAAGGTGGGCGGGAGCGCTTTCCTCTGAGTGCGTTATACCGCTCCCGGAGGTTGTGGCGTTTGGCGGGGGCTTGGGGGCGGGGTTATCCCCCCCCCCATTAAAAATGCTTCTGACGCCCCTGGTTAAAACAAACAAAAAGAGAATGTTAAGATGCTGCTGTAAATTTTCTACTGCAAATTTTAATCTGACAGAACTTCTCTACTGCAAACTTAGACGTCTCACTATAGAAATAAAACAGAAAGATGACATTTTATATAAAGGTCTCAGTGGGTCCAGATTTTCCTCTGGAACACGCTGGGCACAGTCAGTAGATAAACACTGAATGGGACCCTCGCCAACTACACAAACTCACACTTACACCCACATACACACCTAGGGTCAAGCTTTCTACATCCTATGTGTATTATGGCACACAGTTGGTGTGTTCTGTGTGTGTGTGTGTTTGTTGCTGTGTGTGACTATGCATTATACTTGGGCATTTACAATTGAATTGACAGATTGAGAGGTGGAAGTGCAGACATTACAGGCTGTACACATGCGTGGTCTGTCTCAGCTGCTCCAGCTGACTGTACATTTACAGAACTGAGTGACTCCACTGCTAACTTGCAGTGTGAGTGGAAACAAAGTCAGTTTTATTCCCCTGGCATCTCATGATTCATTACTCTAAACAAGCGACAGGTGTCATTAATCATAGGCGGGGATTCTGGTTAATGGAGTTTACCCCTGTAGTTCGCATAATGCGCCACTTTGGTGCCCTCACATGGCTGTGGACGTAACAGAAATATTTTGATGAACAACAACTAAACATCAACATTCATTCATTATCTTCCACTTTATCCCGCTGTGGTGTATTTTTGGGTTGCCACGCTGAGAACGATGAAGGAATCTCCGCTTTGACACGTCTTATATATGCATAATCAAGTTTATTTGCAAATAAATGACAGTGTCAATACAAGCACTATAAAGGAACGGAGAGATCCTGCCAAATGATGGTTACTCTAAAGTCAAGCAATGAACGCAGAAGATTATATATGGTTTCAGTAGATAAAGAATGTGAACCATTTGGACTTTGCCCATAGATGTACGTTGACACACACACATTTTAAAGATAATGCCTAGAACATGCATTTCCTAGAACTTAAGATAATATACATTTTCCAGAACGAATATACCACACCGCTAATCGGGATCCCAGTGGCATCGGTGAAGGCGGGGTACACCATGGACAGATCGGCAGTCCATTGCATGGCCAACACACACTCACACACACACTCACACCTACGGGCAATTTAGAGTGACTGATCAACCTAACATGCAGGTCTTTGGACTGGAAACCCACACAAGCAGGGGCGAACATGCAAACTCCACACAGAACGGCCCGGACCGGGAATTGAACCCGGATCGTCTTGCTGTGAGGCGACAGTGTTAACCACTACACCACCGTGCCGCCCTAAACATCAACATGTGAAAATAAATCAATAAAATAACAGAAATACCTTTACAGAGTTGTGATAAACCTTGTATACTTCTAATGGCTTGGATTGTTTCAAGCTCAAATGCACCTAGACCAAGAAAATTCTTGGAAATTTATGTAAAGAAAATAAAACACTGTAACACTTTGAAATGTTTACAACAGAAATTAGGTCAAAGTCTGTATTGTGCTATATTACTCACTGAGAATGCTGGTGTCCATTATCGTTTCTGTTTCTGCTTGACTAGGATGTGAAAATGCTCTTTGCTTCGTCTATATAAAGCCAATTTCTCAGAGCCCGGCCTCTTACTGTTAACATATTGAAATACCTTGTGACTGATTGGTTCAATCCATGAGATAGAACGTCATCTCACACACACACACACACACACACAACGGCAATGTGTTTTAAAACTCAAAAACATGTTCATCTGAAATTTACATATAATATAATTAAAGACATTTAGACACATAATATAAGTGAGGTATCTGGGGCCTAAAGTATTGGTTTATGTAATAATTTGATTAAATGTGAGTGTATTAGAAATCTAGTTCTATACAGAGACTTATGTGTATGGCCCAGCAGAGGAACAGGGACTTTTGTGTAATGTCTGATTTCTGTATGCTGAATGTTTAAGTTTCTGACTCCCCCTCAACTTTCATCTTTGTTCTCTCCTAGAATGAGAGATTCATTGTGCTGGACTAGACTGGAATGGCACATTTACGGGCAAAAGGTGTCTATGATTTCTCCTATACACCTTCCCTTCCGAGATAACGGTCTTTGACCTTGGATCACTGCTAATGTCCTTCACAATCCCCATGCGGTCATAACCTTGTGGAGTTTGCATGCACACTACCTGACTAGGAAGCATAGGATTCAGCGGTCTGCTGGACTTATCATAGCTTCTCTTCCGGTATAGTCGTGTTTTCCAGAGTTGTGAATGAACTTGGCTGGTTGAGAGTGAAGCTGGTACAAGTAGGGATTTGTGGATAGGCAGTGTTGTGCGGGTTTGCCTGGAAACGAGCTTCTGTGCAGGGGAGCCTTGTAGAGTCACGAGGCACATTTCTGAGGTTCAGCAAGTCGAGGTATACATCAGAGCCATCTCGTCTGGACTTTTCCAACAGTTGATTTGCACTGCGAACCGCTCGCTCTGCCAAGCCATTGGATTGTGGATATTCTGTGCTGCAAGTTTTATGCTCAAAATCACAAGTTGCGGCAAAGACTTTGAATCGGTGGCTCGTAAATTGTTTTGCATTGTCCGAAATGTAAATCTGTGGTGACTCATGGACAGAGAAGTGTCTCTTAAGTTGTCCAATAACTGTTGCAGAGGTCATATCACCGAGTAGATCAACTTCAAAAAATCCTGAGTAGGAGTCAGTGAGCACTAAGAAATGCTGGTTGTTCCATTCAAATATGTCGGCTGCTACAGTTGACCATGGCAAGTCTGGGACCTTGTGCAGCTGTAGTGGTTCTTTCTGCTGATGCAGTTTGGCACTATTGCAGCTTGGGCAAAGTTGTACTTCTGTAGCCGTAACATCATGCTTTGAAGTCATGCAGGAGTGGTGTGAATTGGCTTTTTAATGATCGTCACTAAGATCCGATGGTCTGTTTCAATGGTAACTGACTTGCCAAAGATGTACTCATTGAACTTACTACAAGCAAAGACAACAGCAAGTAGTTCCTTTTCAATCTTGGTGCGTTTCTGTTTCTGTGATCTGTCATTTTCTGTCATTGTCGCTTTTACCGTGTCTTGCATAGCTAATGGAATGCGTCGTGCTGGTCGGACGACTGGCTGTACTGTGGGGTCTATTTTCATTGAGTACATCACCGGGAGTTTGCCTACGTCATCTTTGAAAAGGTCTGATTATTCCTAAAAGATTTTGTTCGTGAATTCTGAGCCGTCAGAGGTGCTAAGCTGATCAACCTCTTTATTTAGCGTTATGAGTCACACAGAATTGTAGATCATAGCTCTGATCTGCTGAACAGCATGGTAATGTGACTGCTCCTAACATGCTTATCTCATTGCCACTGTATGCAATTAACTTTGCAATGTTGGAGATATCAAGTCGTTCTCCATGGCGTACAAGATTGAATGTGTCATATGAGGTCACATTGCACTTAGCCCCAATGATCAATGATTTTGCCATGTATGCAGACAGTGCTGTACAGTTCATTCTTGCTGATCGTGACAGCGTCAACATTTGGTTTAACTGCTACACCGTCAATGAAAAATGAGACCTCACCGGTGCTGATGGTTTCATTTGGCTCAATTTCATGAACTAACTTTGTAGGTCTGTGACTAATATGTCCCATGTGAGTGGACCTGCAGCATCTTCGGAAGTGGTTCCACTTTTTACAGTTGTTGCATTGTCGGCCATAAGCAGGACATTGATCTCTTTTAGCTACATGGTTGCCTCCACTGTTACTGCAGCATGTTATGGTGCTCGGGGCTTTCGTTTGAGGTCGAAATTTTTGCTTTCGACCTTCTTTCCATTGCTGCTTTGGTGCTTTTTGTACACTGTCAACAGTAGTGGCAGAGTGTTGTGGCATAGTTAAAGCTTTGGTGTGCTGCTTTGTTAGTTCGTGGATCTGACATGTTGCTATGGCTTTTGCAAGGGTTAGTTCGGCGTCTCGCAGCAAGATTTTTCTGAAATGGTCATTACTGATACCACACACAAGTCTATCCCTGATGAGCTCCTCTTGTAAAACACCAAAACTTTGCGTGTAAGCTCCCACAACATAAAGTGCACTTGTCTATTAAATGCATAATATAAGCAGTTGCTCTACACACATTAAACACACTTGACTGTTCACGATAACGCTTTGTAAAAAACATATAACCTTAGTGATACTATTAAATGAGTTTGAGCAGTGTGGTGTGTAGTAATCACACTAATAAAACCTAGCAAATAACACAACATAGTTCACCAGTCCTTTACCATAGTTTACATCAAATAATCTCAGATGTTGACTTTAAAATGTATTGTATAGACAGTGTGTCTGCCGTTTTGCTTTTGATGTGCAAACATGGTGGTAATAACACTTTCTAACCTCGACACACACAGTGTGATCAGAAATCTTTAACTAATGTGGTTGTGACACATACTGAGACAGCCAACCTTTAATGTTTCCTTTAAGAGGATATTGATGGTGGGGTATTTTACACAAACACCATTTTTTAACAAGCATCTCATGTCTTCCTATTATAAAAAAAATTTGTCACACAAGACAACTGTGAGAAAGGGTGTGATCAAGTGCTGCTCTGGTAACTGGAGACGGTCAGAGGGGGCAAAAAAAGGTAAGCGCCCGCACCTGTTGTTAATGAATTTAATTGGTTTTGTGCATATGTGTGTGTGTGTGTGTGTGTGTGAGGGCTTAATTAGCGGCGCAGAGGAGAGATCTGGGTCTGACAAGTACAAGCTGAAAAGCTTACATTATTGTTTCAATAAAAGAACTGTTTGAGTTGAATCCCAAACCGAATTAGCAGGAGAAAGTTTGCAGCTTCAGAAAATTGCTGCACGACACACCGTGTTTCACCTCACGCCTTTTCACAAGCAATCCAACGGAGAACTTCTGAGAAGAAAAGATCTCCCTTTCTGTTCTAACTTCGAAATCTAACACCGTTGTTCCCCCTTTTCTCCACATAATCCAGTTGGAGGTGAGATGAGGTGAGCAGAACAAACATGGTGGGTTGGTCCACAGGTTTGGTGAAGAAGAAGCACACGTGTTACTGAAAAATGACACCAGGCGTCTTCACGACGTCTCTAAATCGATGTGGAAGATGTATTTTAGAGATCGTTTGCTGATCTGGAAGGCGTCTCTGAGTAATGCATCTGTAAGTATGCAGGTCTGTATAGGTCTATTGTTAACAGCAAGCAGGTTGTCACCGTGTCCTTATTTTAAAAATATTCAGCCACGTAGTTTGCTTATTTGATATTGGTGTAATTTGAGCTCTGTTTCTTAACATCTGTAATATTTACAGTTATAGCTTCAGGACAGGTGGAAAACATAAAATATTAAAAGTCTTTGTTTCTACAAAGAATAATTGTTAGTTAACGTGAACAGTAAAGAGTGAGGACTATTCTTGTTAATTGGATGTGCTGTTGGATAGCAGTGGGCAACGGGCAGCATATCTCCTGACAGTCATTAATTACTGACCTTAATTACTGACATTCATGGATCAAGACACAGTATAAAGATTATTTTTGATATACTGTTCTGTCTGCTTAAGAAAGGAAAAACAGCTGTGAGGACTCCATTTCTCAGAGTTCCTCCGGCAATCAGAGCTGATCGCCGACACCTGACAGCAAGGCTATTTAAGATCTTTCCATGGAGCACCACCTTGGTACACTTTTGTAGGAGTGTGACCACGGGGTAGGGCTCCGGCCCGAGGTAATTTGTCAGGGATTTCCTAGTTTTCTACGTGAAAGTAAGAGATAAAAGTTGTTTAAAAAGAAAGATTAATGTTGGTATAAGTGGAACTTTTGAGAGCTTGAGGCTGCATTCTGATCACAAGTGTCCCTAAACTGTATCCCTGCTCCCTACACACTGCACAGGGTACAGACAGTAATATTAGCTTAGTCGCTAAAACAGCTCCATTTGGACGCCCTGCAATGTCGTCAACAGTGGACAGCATCTGGATTTAAAACTCATCACAGACGGGACATTTCTGACATCATTTGGAGACCATTCCAAAGTCTTGGTGCAGCAACAGCAAAGGTACGATCCCCTTTTTGTTTAAGACGAGACCTTGGAACAGTCAGAAATGATTGGGTTGAAGACCTTAAAGCTCTTGAGGGCACATACATACAAAGCATGTCCACAATATA
>JAOVVH010000010.1:19033561-19043611 GCA_028566435.1 Scorpiodoras heckelii
CAAATACAGAAATAGACCCCGTAATTCAGACTGCGCCTTATAATGCGGTGCGCCTTATGGTCCGGAAAATACGGTACATTTCAGAGCAGATGCTTTATTTCAGCATAGTTGCACTTAGCTACTATCTTAGGTAGTGAAATATGTGATGTGCAGTTATAATAATAATTTACTATTTGGCAGTTTATTTAATATAATGATTACAGTTTTGAAATATGAGTTTGTACATTTTTTTATCACTGCTGGAGGAAAAAACAGACTGTTTACATTCAAAGCATTTAAAAATCCTGTTTATCCCAATCAGGGCCATGACACAATCAGGACTAGGAATCCTGAGTCCTCTGTACAGTAATAATACCAACAGATCATCGCCAGTAGAAACGAGGTGTTTGATAACATTCCTGCTGTATGTCACTGCTTCACATCATGTATCAGTGGTGTTAGTGCCTGTAGTATGAGTGGTAGAAATGGTGTGTGGTGATGGTCAGGATATGGAATCAAAGAGCAGTGCAGAAATGCCCATGCAGAGATTATAGCCCTACGATTAGGGGGCTTATTGTAGTGACCTACATTGATGGCTGGAGCAGTAAATACAGAACACATTCCAGTAGGGACTCATTTTATTGTCCCAGAACTAGTCAGTGTTGATAAATACCCTCAAGTTCAGTCTTGTATGTGAGTTTAGAGTCTTAAGGAGCTTTGCAGTGCACATTGTGATTAAGTACATCCTTGGGATCAGAGTGAAACCACAGAAACTGTTTTTTTTAAATGTAAATAAGCACTGCAGTTTACCTTACTGCTGAGCCATGGAGTGCAAGGGTAAAGACTTAGTAAATTTAATGGGAACTGTGAATAGGAAATTAATAGAAAAGCAGTAATCTACTGGAATAACTAAACTGAAAAACAGTAAATACTTATCAAATATTCACTTTGCTGAATGTATGTGGTGTGATCTCACACATGGGCATTTACTTTCTACTGTTGGTCCTGCTGGCCCTGACTATTGCCATTGAGCTCTACGGGATATGCTGCAGTCGCTGTTGAGACCATTTAGAGTGCTCTGAGTTAATGTAGAGGTGATCTGCTTTGATGAACCCATTACTGCTGGGGTGATTTTGGTTTCCCACCTTGATTATGGCTCTGCCTCCTTACCTATCAGGGCCACTAAAGCATGTATAGGTTTTGAGATCTCATCTCCTGTTCAGGCTTAACACAGGTTAAGGCTTGGACACAATACATCACTTGCAATGTGGTCATATCCCTGTACTGTTCAAACTATGCAACTTGCTCTCTTGTAATCGCAAATTTCCAAAAGCACCTGAGAAAATCCTTTCTGCTTAAACTTGTTTTCAAGAAGTTGTGGTGCTTATACCAACATGGCCCAAAAGTTTGTATTACAAGCCATGCTTGTTGGACCACTGATTAGAAAGTCATGAGTTCAGATCCCACCACAGCCAAGCTGCCACTGTTGGGCCCTTGAGCAAGGCCCTTAAGCCTCAACTGCTCAGTTGTGTAAATGAGATAAATGTAAGTCACTCTGGATAAAGGTGTCTGCCAAATGCTGTAAAATGTAAATGTTGTTTATACAACTCCTCCCCCAGGTTTCTCCTCACTCCGTATATTGTGTTCTCAATGGCTGTAGCTCTGTAGCTCGACACCACACTCACAGCCAGTCATAACCTGGCTGCGACACTTTTCACACTACACGATTTGGACTCGCCAACAGTTCCAGATATTTAGTCTGCGAGCAATTGGCGAGCCTCTTAGGTCGCGTCTTTGAACAATTCAACATAGTGATTGAGAGATGATTTTCGAGCCACAAGCGAGCTCTGATTTGCCTCCCGAGCTGGCGCAACCTCTAAAACTTGTTGGCGGGCTGAAAATCAGGGCTAAAATGAACTGCGCATTAAAGGTTCCAGGGCTGCCTGGCTGCTTTAAATATACAAACACTGTCAGCTGGAGCAGTGGTGTTGTGTCCTGGAGCTGATGGCACTTTGCCTCCCTGTGGTTCATCTACAGAAGCACATTCTAACCTTAGTGAACCAGGTTAAAACAGGCATCTAACACACTAATCCACGTTCATGTACAAAGCACAAATATTTACAGCTTTTAAATGATCTTTGTAGAGATTTAAACCTTCTGAATGAAATATTTTTGTGAACTAGACAAGCCGTGTGTGTGTGTGTGTGTGTGTGTGTGTGTGTGTGTGTGTGTGTGTGTGTGTGTGTGTGTTTCATCCATTTCATTGTACATGGCCTACCAGGAGTTTTATTATCTAAACCATTCCTGCACAGTTGTATATTGTGCATAGCTCACTAGTGAGGCAACTTAAAAGCTAGCTGTTAATGCTGTTAGCTCACTGGGACTCCGCCATGTTGGTAATCTTGTGCCACTGTAATGTATGTGGTTTGTATAGTCTTATTCTTTGAAGAGATCAATGTAAGAACATATGGCTGATCAAAAATGTAATTTTTGATGGACAGCTTGAGACTCCACCAGTATTCGTACTGATCTGCTGTACTGCATTCATTTTCTTAATTGTTTTCATGAAAGAACTTTTTTTTTTAAATTAAATCTCTTTTTCTTTCAAAAAAGGAAAAATGTTTTGGACGCATGCAAAGAAAATCTGTAAAGCAAAGTATTCCCAGGTACAAGTTGTGCAGTTTTGTAGGGAAATTATCAGTAACACAAAAGTCATGAAGATGACATTTGTACTAAGAAATAGCATGCTTTAGACTTGTGCACATTACTGTGCCTTTTATGTTTGGGGTGTGAAACTTTTTTTTTTCTTTCATTGGTTCTGTAACCAAGCAATAAGCCCTTTACCACAAATAAGTTGCTCCGAGTCAGTTGCTCCAGTTAAACAAAGGCCCTTGAGGTTGAAGGGGGTGAAAGTATGCAGCCTTCCCTGAGCTCAAAGATGGAAAGAGGCTTGCTGGATTCATCACTGTGGTGAACCGAGCGCTCTCCTCAGGAGGGGCAGCAGAGGAATGTGAAGACATGAGTACATCCACAATCATCTGCATGGAGTCAGAGATTTTAGTGCCAAGTTACTTAAAACACTGAAAGCAAGCGAGGGGGGAGTCTGAGGGGTTAAGGCAGCTTAACTGGGAGCATGACTCATCACACTCTTATTGCCATGTTTGGTACTAAAGCTTCGTTTCACCTCCATGTGGACTTGATTAGCTCAGAAGAGAGAATCAGATGTATTGCTGGGGTCTGCGGGGATAAATTAAGGCATAAGAATGTGTGAGACTATCGTTCAGAGCAGCTCCTGAATAACATTCTTCTTTTTTCTTTTCTTTTTTAAAGTCTAGCTTCACTGTAATAGTATCACTTGAGTTTTGTAGTTATTAAAATGGTTTACGTTTCAGCACAAGCCTTAATGAATCATTTGGTTCTACAGGTTGTTGACTGCATGTGGCTGAAGAGCTGATTGAGATTCCAGCGGTGTTTATCCCATTATGAACTTACAGCTGTGCTGGAGTTTTGTCTCCCATCTGTGTCTTATGTGTGATCAGGGATCCTCATGAGAGTGAATGGACAGGCTGCAAAGGAACAGTGGCATGCTCGCTCGGTCAGTCTTTAAAACACGCTGGCTTCATTTAAATCCACAACAAAGGCCCACTTTGAATAACAAAGCACATGTTTTATGTTTCAAATAATTTGGTCCTTGTTCGTTGCCTGAAATCAGGTTACAAACATTTTTAAAACATTAACACCTGAGTGTGGAGTTGAGAATGATACTGCCATGAAATCCTGCATCGCTATCAGTTCAGATTTGACATTTTCTAATCTAACCTACTGGTGTTAACTGAGAGAATAGGTTTTACATGTTCATGTTGCTTTGATTCATGTTGCGACCTCCTTCTTGATTATTATTTCACATCATTTATAAACAGCGGAAGTTTGCAGAGAGCTGGATCACTACTCATAAAGATGTCATTATAGCATGTTATGTGTGTAGATGAACAGCACAATTTACATTTGTACAATAGCACAGATCACGGCTCTGTTCCACACTGCCTTCACATCTTTGCCCTGAAGTAAACATCTTTGCAATCATATTGTTGATGGTTACTTCACCGCTGAAACACCTCATCTTTGAATATGTTTTTTTTTCTGTGGTCTGGCTGAACATTATCAACATGATATTGAAAGATTTAGGGCTTACGGTGTCAGTGCTTTGGGCAGATGAGCCTCAAAAGTGAGACAGACTGGTGTTTTTCATCAGCGAGTATATTGTGTGATGTACTAACCCCCACTATACCCAACTGAGCAACACTGATCACTAGACATTTAGATGTGTATGTGTGGGTTGATTGATTAACTATGCCTTACATTCTCCTGTCCAGCTTAGAATGTTACAAACAGCTGAATGTTGTCTTATTGAGTGTTTTCCTGATTGTCTCCTGGCCCTTTGGTGTCCTTATCAAGCTTATAAACACTGTAGTGTCCAGAAGAATCCTAGTTTAAGTACGTGTGATTGTTCCTTTTTACTGACCATGTTAAAGTGAATTGTCCCTCCTTTACTATACTGACTTAAGCTTGGGCTCTTTAAACCACGGAATCTGAGCTTGTTTCTACAGAGAGAAAGATGATTGGGTGGTGAACTGAGTATTGTGTTTGGAATGAAGACGTTTCTTTGAGGTCAGTGATTGAGTGTCACGTTATTTTAATGAAAGAGCTGAACTGGTTTTGCTGCTTACACAAGCACATCTGTCAGTTTCTTTATTGCTTTGTTTTCCCTGAACTATTTGAGTAACACTGCGTTGCTAACAAACAGAATTTTCTGATTGTTGAAATCACTCCTGAACTATTGAAAAAATTCTG
Organism: Scorpiodoras heckelii; assembly: GCA_028566435.1. Classification (NCBI taxonomy): domain Eukaryota; kingdom Metazoa; phylum Chordata; class Actinopteri; order Siluriformes; family Doradidae; genus Scorpiodoras; species Scorpiodoras heckelii. The sequence continues at coordinate 19,038,392 of JAOVVH010000010.1, forward strand.
ACACCTTTGTCTTGAGCTATAAGCTACCTAAGCTGCGTGTGCTGTTGCCCCTCGACATTGAAGCTGCCAGTTTTCTCATCATATGAAGAACTTGAATCAGTACCACTGTTTTGTTGCTTTATGGTTTGCCTCAAGTTCCCAGATGGCTAAATTAGGCAGTTGTACAAACCAGATCCTCTGGTCAAGATCTATTATCTGAAAAGAAAACTGGCCAATGAAATCACAGCTAAAGAAGACAAGGAAGCAGTATTTACTTAATCAGAATTGAATTGCTGTGTGTTTTTGGTCATGTTGTTCGAACTCTGACTCTTCCTCATTTGGTAAGTGGACGAGATCCAGTGACAGGCAGAGGATTTCTGAGACTCCTGAAGCATGAAGTGAGCTCATGGTGCCTTTTGGTCAGCAGGTTTATTCCGGGGTGAGAGGACATGCTTTGGGGGGATGGACAAGCTGCCTGATTTAGCACTGAAGGGTGGGATTCTACTGGGAAGCTTGGAGACTTGTTTAGGAGCGTCACAGAGCAGTGAGACGGCTAAGTAAAGCTCATAGCTCACTCAGAGACAAAGACGACAGTGAGTCAGGATGATGTTCTCCTCACAGGTGGAGCTTTAGAGGAATGCAGCGATGACGCGTGATGTGTAAGTCAACAGCAGCAGAAGGATCAGCTGTTTTATGCCACATAATTGATTTTTAAATGTTGGTTTTTGGTTGTTTCTAAAGGCTCTAAGCTACTAACTGAACTCATTTATAGCTGGATTGTCCAGAACACTGAAGATTTGCTCTGGCTTATATAGAGTGGGCTTTGTGATTTCATAAACTGTGCAGTCAGTGGTGGTGTTTAAGCTGTCATTACCTTCAGGTTTTTATCACATTCAGTCTACAACTTCATTTAGCGACTAAAAGTCCTTTCTGACCATTAAACACCCCATTCAGAAGAATTTGTATTGTTGAGTTAAGTGATGGAGCTGGTGTGTTGTAGTCTTTGTGTAATGCAGCCTAGGGTTTTGTATGAATGCATGTAAACGACACCTGCTTTGCATGCATTTGCCCTATTTGGTCTAGATGAGTCTAGAAAGATTTTGCTATCTTTAAACCACAGGAAAAGGACATGTAAATATATGTTGTCTGAATTAGTCATTTTTTCTATTGTTTTCTGCCGAACCACAGAGCAATAACATGGACAACAATAGAGTTTTAAGCATGTTATTTGGTTCCTAGCACATGACTAGTGTATGGACAAGCGCTATTGGTCATGTGACCTCCTGTACATGAAGCGCAGCTTGCATGGCAACAAGTCTTGCAGAAAGCGGCTGTAATAAATGTCAGAACAATCATTTTGTATCACTACGAGGTGTACGTAGTGTGTGATGACCACGCATACATCAGTTTCTACAGAGATCACTTATCCCCCTGTGGAAAGGAAATGCACAAATGATTTTTTTGGTGGCATCAGTAACATTTCATATCGCCAACAAGCCTACTATTATAAAAATATATTTTCATATTGTGAGATGACAAGGTCACTTTTAAATGTTTATTAATTTTCATTAAATTATGTAAGATGTCTGATTTTGGCCATTTTGCTCATCAGCTATTAGCTTAGAAGTAGATAGAAACAAGACGTCCATGATTACAGCGTGATTGTTGCTTCCATGGTCACTCCTTTGTCTGGTACGAGTGGAATTTACTTCCGATAAATAATTTTAAAGCATAATAGTTTTTAAAGCAAAAAAAAAATTGTTGTGTATCAATATCATCTTATACTCAAGGTTTTTATTATCAGAAAAGAAAAATATGGTGTAGTGCCATCTAGAGTTACTATTGTAGCGAAAAATGAGATAAGTCATGAGGACTAAATGTTAAGAGGTGTGCATTTTCTAGGCCGTAAAGTTAACAATGAAATGTTTTAGATTTCACAGTATAGTAAAAGCTGAGCCCATGTTTTACATGATTTACATGAAGCTACTGGTACTTTCTGGTTCATGCAGTACTGTACTGAGAGCTATAAATATCTCTGAAGAGAAATGCATCTGTTCATGTTGTAGCTATACATTACCACAGCCGAAGACGCTGAAGGACTAATACTGCAAACCGTGCTAGTAGCAAATCCTTTTCTAGTAGCAAATGCTTTCTCTCTCTGCTTCCTCACTATCCCACTATCCTACTATCCCACTCTGTCCTGCTACACGCATCCATGCACTGGCAAACTTAATGCTCATGATGAGTGGATATTAACGTGAGGTATGCACTTGTGTGAGCTAGGATATAAATGGCTGCACCCTTGTATAATGCTTGAAAATCACACACACCTGCAGCGGTGCTGGCTACAGGAATCGATTCATCATAGTTTATATTAGGACGTGCAGTATCTGCCCACAAGCTTGATTCATATCCTATTAGTAATTGGTGATTAAAGGGTCAGAGAGTCAAGCTGATTGGTTTGAAATTATTATAAATTATGCCTTTGTTCTAACTAAACAGATAGCTAATACTGTCCAAAGTAAATCTACAATTAAATCATTCTGAACTCGGTATGTCTTCTCTTACCTTATACAACACTAATTTGAGTTTGTTTTAATGGTTGTACAACATGTATAAGAAGAATTCTGCTGGGTTAAAGATTATTTATCAGTAGTAAAGTCCTGCTGTTTGCGGATTAGAAGTCTGAATGCTTTCATCGTGATATCATATGAGCAGCAGTTTTAGGAGACACAGTTGCTCCGTGTGTCTCAGGGGAACCTTTGTCCTACCTGGCTGGTAGCCGTCATGCAGTAGGGAAGGACTAGTGAGGTGTCTTTCATGAACAATTCGTTTATTAGGAACAAATCTTTTGTATGTTTCAGGAGTAACAAGTCTTCTCAGTAAGTGATTTGTTCATTTTTCCCTGGGCCATGCATGTGCCACTGTTTGTCTCACCTGAATTGTGACAGCTACAGGATCACAAACGGGTCTTCCAGGTCTGAGACTTCCATTCATATACCGTTTGCTGCATATTCACAGTGTGGGAATTACTGATTCATTCTTATGGTCTTGGTTGGTGGATGTTTCACTTGCCTTTCTGTTCATACACTACGGGTCTTGAATAACCTGTTAGGCTAAAGCGAGTAGCTGTCATAGAATGAGCAGAAATAGGCACAGTGCTCTCGTCCAGACAATTAAAATGTTCAGTCATTTCACCTGGATAACTCAATAGGCTACAGTCCAAAAGGAAGCTTAAGAGATTAAGAAAAGTGAACGTGTGTATTATATTTTGCCAAGTGAAGCAAATGATGTTGCTCTTAGTGCATGAGAAACGTGCTCTTTGTTGTCAAGCTACAGCTCTATGCTAGTTCCAGTGAATGAAATGAAGAAATGATTCGAAAATGATTCCTTCATTTTACTCCCTGATAAATTTCTAAGATTTCCCTGTGTATATATCTGTCCAATCACATGCTGTAGTGTATAGTACAGTACTCTGGGCTTGTTGAAGTTTTAAAACCAGCTACTTTACCAAGCATGAATTTTTTTTTTATTAGTGAGAGGTTGTCATGCAGCATGTACATGAAGCTGCTGCTTATTTCGTGTGTACCAATATTGCACTGAGGGTGGAAACCTGAGCTGGCAATTATCCCAGTGTGATTCCTAGTTTGGAGCAGAGGTACTGCTGCCATCCTCCTCTGTACCATGTGTGCTGCTAATATTGAGCTCCAACTCTCCCACACTCACACTCCCCCTGACCTGCCTACTCTTCAGTACTCTGCAGATTGGCTGGAGGTCCTGAAAGCCACCTGCATCTACAGTCAGCATGCAATGCTTACGTCCAGGCGTCTGCAATACTGAAGGCAGTGATGGTGTTGGTCCCATATCACATGATCTATTTGTGTACAGCTTTAAAAATTATGTTTTTATAATTGTTGTCTTGTGGGTCTCCCACCTGGAGTCTAGTCACAACTAGGACTGTTCTCATTATGTAATACTTTACAACATGCACAATTACAAAACCCTTTATATAAATATATAGGTCAGCCAAAAGCAGCTTTCTGCAGAGGCAGGGGTATTTAGCTTAACTACTATGCGGGGAAATAAAAAGGATCCAAAGATGGCCACTTCTGATAACCATTCAATAGAAATGTATAAAGAATTAGATGTTTAAAGTGGCAGTGGTGGTTCTGTTGGGGTCTCGCCCATTTTCTGCTGCTGGGTTAAGGGAGTCTGCTAACTCATCGGAATGAGGTTGCTCTGTCATAGGTGACTTGTGAAGGCTACATGATGTTTTATAATAGTTTTTTTTTTGTTTCTTTGGTGTTTGTTGTGCTTCAGTGACTTCCTGGCTCGGACAAACACTGTATGAAAGAGAATGCATGGCTGGGGAAAGATAATTTTCCAGTCATCCAAGGGGGACTGGGGAGAGCGGGGATGGAAGAGGAGAAAAAAGGCAAAGGAAGACGAAAGAACAAGATAAGGAAGAGTGAGGGGTGGAGACGATTTTTTAAATTAAAACAGCTTGCTTAGTTGAGCAGTTATAACGCAGTGTAGCAATTTCATCTTCCCCCAGTGTGATCATCCTTAACAACTGTGAGTGCTCAAATGCCTGTTGCCAGGTTACCATCCAACACAGTGAACTGTGGGACTGTGTACGCGAGCAGCATGGAGAAGCACCATTGACTCGCGTCCGTCTCTAAATAATGAATCGCCGATGTGTTCTGAACAGGCAAAGGCAATGAATAGGCGAGAATAATCAGGATTGAATCTGCAGCACTGGGGCTTCTGGGGGTAAAAGCCATGCAGCTCCAGCCTCTGACGCACTGCAAGTTGTCTGGCTTCATCCTGAATGAAGGATGCACTGTGTCTTCGAAAATGGAAGCCCACCGGTACGTAGGTGTTGGATTTCTGTGGTCGGCTTTTCTGGCTGTGGGTGTGTTAGACGTGGAAAACGGTCTTGCCTATTTATTTTAAACAGGATCTTCTGGTTAGATGCTTAAAGCTGTAACGTAGCATAACATGGTGACAAAACATGTCAGTAAGACATCAGCATTGTTCCTGTTACTGTTGTAGCTGTCAGTGCTAATGATGTGATCAATACAGTTATTGAATGATGAATTTGCTAAATTGGTTAGTGCTGTCATCTGTAGTATAGCTAGTACATTGATCTGGCTCAAAATGTTTGTGTACTGGGAAATTCAGCCATAGTGTGTGTGTGTGTGTGTGTGTGTGTGTGTGTGTGTGTGTGTGTGTGTGTGT
>JAOVVH010000010.1:19195686-19214065 GCA_028566435.1 Scorpiodoras heckelii
TAATAAATTATTGTGGTCTAAAACCAGGTGTTTCAGTTTCATTGTCCAACCCCTGTATATATATATATATATATTGCTTTTATATGTAGCTTTAAACTGTATAATGATTGAATTCAAATCCATTTCTGTCAAATACACAGAAGCACAGACATCACACTGGAGGGTGAAGAGAGGGAACCGAGCACATGTTCACGAGCAGATGGAAGCCAATGTGAGTTTTTTGGGTTTTTTTTTAAAATCTTATGCAATGATGTAACAACCAAGTACATTAAACCACTCAGTGCTAACCTGATAACAGCTGTGTTTAAACAGGTGTGTTTATAACAGCGACCTGCTATAATCACTATAATATAATGACACGTCTAATGAAAAAAGTATTTTTTCTATAAACATCCTATATTCTGATTTAAAAGCCAAGATGTTAATCTCAGCTGCTAATCTATGAATATAGTGAATGTTTTTTTTGTTGTAAAGATACACTTTATTGTCCCTACAGGAAAACTTATCACTGACTCAACTTATCACTTTGTGTAACAGCATACATCATATTCCATCATACATTCACATACATACTTATTTCTAAAGCAACATGGTTTCACAGCCTACAGAGCCGCCGTGTTGCTTTTGCACAGCCAAGTTACTGTTACAGACATAGTACACCTCCATAGTTACACAGTCCCATAATAGATGCAGTTGTTATAATGAATTAGGTTCACCCCTGCTCTTCACTGCTCTTCACCAACCAAAGCAGTGCTGAGACCAGAGGCAACCAGAGGTCAACACCATCAAAATCTGAATAGGAGGCACTAAATAAGGAACCACTAGACACCAGGAATGCTACAAAACTAAAAGAATGATTTTAATAGTAGTAAATATGGCAATGGCATGTAAACTTTACCAGCTCCTACGGGCTTTACTTTGTACTTGTCATGCATGTAAATGATCACATGTCTGGGCACTGAACTAAGATTTCCGATCCACTTGAATTCCTATACGCATGAACTTGAAAAGGGAAGAAAAGACAGCTTTAAGTATTTTTTTTAAGTAAAGACATTAAAACTAATAAAATAATAAGTGTTGTAGAATTCTGAGCTGTGGGATTAGGTTGTCACTTAAGTCATACAGTCTCATTTTGAATAAGCACACAAAACAGGGAGGTTACCATGGATACCAGTTTGACTAAGAAATGAATTTCAGGAACACGAGGGTCACTCATTTACAAATGACGCTCAGAGTGGTGCCTTGGCAAACACGAAGTTTTGTTTTTTAGTTTCTACTCTGGACTTATGCATCAGCTTATGCATCAGCTTTTAATATTTGTTAGTATGAGTAACCATCCTATTTTTATTTCATACTGTATGTTATTCTATTTCATATCTATATGGTTCATATGGAACAAAAAATATCTAGTAGTATGTAGAGCTCTATATTATTATATTATTATATAATATAATATTATATTATATTATATTCTCGTCAGCCAATAACTTTGGACATCTGTTACACATGTGGTGTTCATTCCACAACTACAAAGAGCACTGACCTTTAGCCCATGATAAATTCTTTTTAATTTCTACTTCCCATGGACGTCCAATAGGTTTATTTTCATTAGATTTATTTACATATTGTGGGCTGTCGTGGCCACATTGGGGCCAACAGGAAATGAGGAATGCAGTGGTGCTGCTCAATTTTAACCCTGCTAACCCTAGGGTCTGTATGTCTACAGTGCACTGAATCACATAGCAGCTGGTGTGGTGTGGGACTAACGGGGACCAGACCACAAAAAAAAAACAGCTTGATTTTCATGCCCGGTAGCAGAACAACGATTTCAATGACTGTTCTTTTTAGCGTAAATCAAACTCATTGCACAACATCCAGTAGCTCAGTCTGACTTCACTTTAGATGAGAGCGTAATATCTATAAAACAGCAGAATAAATCAATAAAATGAATCAAATAAAGACGGTAAACGGTGGTCTACATACTGTTTTAATAGTTCATCACAATCCAGAATTTTAACTTTATGCTGAAAATTAAATTTATTTATTACTACATGATTATATGAATTTAAAATTAAAAACAACTTTCGTTTTATTAACTATAATGCAGGATTCAAATAAATCTGACCCTCAGTATAAGGAACGTGTACACTGCTAAGTGAAAGTGAACCTGACTATGATAAAACGAACTAATCTAACCCTGCGATGTAAAGCTACACGATTAAATCTAACGTGTGTAGACTTCTTACTGATATGAAAGTGTTTGTGCTTGAGCGGCCATTTAAATCAAATAATCCTTACATTTGACTTGAATTGATGTCATTTTGACTCATATTTTACACAAAAGTATGTACAGATTATGCAAAGAAAGCTTTCTGAAGGGAATAATCTTAATCTCAGAAACGATAGACCATTTTTGTATTGTACAATTCTTGTATTGTAAATTCACCAGCTGTGAGCCAAAGAGGAAGCTGATGGTTTTTTTTTTAACACATCTACATTACCACAGCAAGGAACACAACAAGAGACACATTAAACTCATACATTAAAAAAAAAAAAAAAAAAACTTTATCTTAGGTTTAATTTACATTTAATGTTTACTGGATTAGCTGCTTGATATGTTTCCTGATAAAGAATCTTCAGGACAAAAATGTCACTGCTCCACTATTCTCAGGATCAACATGCTTATTGTCCTGCAGTCCCTATACATATACAGTAGGGAGAAATATGCTTGATTTAGGACGTGTGAGTTCTGTCCCCTCTCATTACAGCTGTAGGTTTATAAGCTAAAACAATTAATGAACATGCAAATGGCTCTCTGATACCTTACATAAAGTCAGTGTCAATCACCAACAATACTTCATAATACTGTAGTAATGATGCGGTTTAATCTTAAATCGGGGGTGGTGCTGGGGATGGGCTGCAAACACTTTTTTAATGCAGAACATTCCTATAATGTCATAGTCAATGTTTTTAACCTGGGCGTTAAAGCCCTTCAAGTCCCCAAAAGAAGGCAGCTGTATTTGTTAAACAAATGACAATGGAAAGCTTGAACCAGTAAGTCTTGACCAGATGGCAAACAAAGTTCCAGCATGCGAAAATGCAAATGCAGGTGAGGTATTTGTAAATTTTGTTCATTTTGCTCCCTTACCTTCTCAAGTTGGTCAGGTTTCTTCATTACTGTTCCCTTTCACTCAGGAAACAAGCACAGCAAGGTTATGACCTAGCATCGCATTTCAAATTTACTTCAAAATGCAGATCATAAGGTTAGTATTGTTTCTTTCTATATCTGTGTATTTTCAAAACTGGAAATCAACTTTTAGGCATTTTATGAAATGATAACATTCGTGAAAACTAGCACCTACACGGTGTTCAGAGAATAAGCTTTCTTTGCAAATGACAGTTAATATGTTAATGTTCTTGTGTTGGGAAATGATTTTGTGTCTACCATTACACGCTCATTATTATCTGAGTAACACTGTAGTCTGGAGCACAGCTACAGAACTGTACAGGAGTAAAAGCCGGAACAAGTCACGAACACCGAACTGATTACAACTTCTGAAAGTGTATCTGCTCCTGATGATGCGCTCGAATCAAATTTGTCTCTCTGGCCGACAAGAACAATGCGGTAACTCATGAAACCATGTTGTGGACCCAGTCACAAAGAAAAAAGAAGTGTGACTATGAACGATACGTTTCTCTAAACGTCAGACTCCAGAGGTCTACTACAGCATGGGGTGAAAACAGACCAAATCTCCTAGTGTCCTATATTGAATATTTATTTTTTTCCAAAACAATTAAGATTTATTGTAATATAATCATGTGCTGAAGTAACTTGCTGTATTGTGAACTAAATACACAATTCACTGTCTAAAACAAAGACACAATTTCTAAAGTGTAGCAATGATTCTTAACCAACATCCGTGTCTCTCCGTTAGAGCTACATGGAGATTTGAGTTTAAACAACAAAACAAATCTGCAAATGCATTTTTTAAATATTCTTTAATATCAATGAATAAAACAGATAATGACGTGAACATTGAATTTAACAAGATTAGGCCATTAAAAATATTCTGGGTCCTGTTTTATAATGATCTCAAGAACAGACCAGTGCAAATATCCATAAATGGACGTGCGAAACTAAAATAAAAAAGAAACTAAACTAAAAATAATATGTTTCATTAAACATTAAAAGGTCTGCAGCTTCACCACACCAAAGCCGGTATGTTTCTTATATAATAACCAAAGAATTATGCATCTAATGACTAAGTATCATGTTACTATCTACTAAAGAATTACTCCAGAAAAGCTCAATTTATGACTAGCATAAAACCAGATGAACAAATGAGCTTAAGCCTAACATCTAACAAACATGACCAAATGTAAAAGTTTGACAATTGTTATGAAAAAAAAATCTCATCAGATCATAATGCTTGTACTTGTCATTGTACTGTCATGTGAGTGACACAGACTTTAAGGGACTTATATAACAAACTGCACATATAATATAATGGAATGGTGATTAAGGGCTTTCCCTGAACCTTCAAGACCTTTTGAACTTACATGCAAATGTGATCTTTATGTTAACAAGGAACTTAAAATAACTATAACGTTATTGTCCATAAGTGAAAACCTCACATCAAATTGATATAGTACTTTATGTTATAACACTAAAATAAACCAAATATTATTGGGTTACACCTTTTTCTAGTAATATTAACTCATTTCATGTTTTGGTTGCTTTTTAAAAAACAGTATGGACCTACACTACACTTTTAGGCCACTTTTTTTCTGTTAAAGTTCACCGTTAAGATGTGAAGCATGCATTGTGTGATGCATTACGAAGAGATTATAAAAATTATGAAGATTTAATGAAGGGTTACTTGTTTTACAGCAATTCAACAAAGAACACTGTATGGAGTAATCAATCTGTTCATTTTTAAGCCACACGCTATTAAGATACAATAGGCTACGCCTTGCAATCAGTATATTATGTAAACATTTGTGCAAAATGAAATAGTCCAACACTGCTCACATTGCTGAAGCCTACAGTGGCTCATGCAAAACCCTGTCTACAGTGTGACAGAGTGTCTGTCCATGTGAAAAAAGAAATCGTTATTTCTTACGCTATCATATGGATGCTATCACTATACAGGCTAAAGTTGGTGGTTTGCTGTTCAGGTGGCTGATTAACGTGTAGTTGCTTAGTGATCTTCTGTGGCATTTGTGTATTTGATTAACACCACCACCTACTGGCGGGGCGTTACATACTACAGCACTTCACTCATTTCTGTTGCTCTGTGTGCATGTGGATAATTTCTAGAATGTTGTCGTATGGATGCAAAATATTTTGAAAACACAAAGGAAAAATCTTGGTTTCAAAATCTTACGTTGGCATGTAGACGGGAACTTAAGGCCAATTTATACTTCTGCATTAAATCTACACTGTAGACAGCTGTGCTTGCTCTGCTTGCTCACGTCGCATTGCATCACAGCCAGTCGAGCTGTGGCTTGTTGGGGAAAAAATGTTTACTGAAGTGGTGTGAAAAGTGTGTTTTTATTATTATGTAACTGGCTCGGCTTGTTGTGGATAATTATCAGTCAAACATGAGTGATTTCGGAGAGGAAAGACAAAGGTGAACAACCTTTAACCAGAGAAACTTTTCAACAGATACATGCTTTGTCTTCTCAGTCTGGTTTTATTACTCACTTTTATTTAATATCATATCCTCATTGTGCTCACAGCTAAAGTTTTGCTGTGATTTCGTGGCGTTTATTTGGATTATTTGGAGTCATTTGGCTTCCTGTATGGAATCTAATAGAAGCCGCAGCCTTTATCAGGTATTCTAAAACAGCATTAAATGTTTATTTTTACAGTTAAATGTCAGTGGACCTTTAACCTCTGAGTTTTTCCAGTTACATGCCGGAAAACATTTCTCATGACAGCACAGCACTGTCTTTAATATTATATTAATTTTAGTATGAATGCTTATTGAAAAAGAAGAATACAAAACACTCATCATCCGCTGTGTTTAATAAAGTTGGTTATAAAATTTCAGTAAAAATAATTGCTGTTCAACATTTATTAGCTCCAAGTCCAACATAACCCGTTCCAGTTCAGTCACCAAGGTTCTGGTTCTGTTCCACTTCACAAATCCAATCTTTGAATCTTTTAACCCAAAACTAAACTGGTTGGGAACTTAGAAAAACAGCAGACGTTTCAGTACGAAACCGTAGTGGGCGTGTCAATTTCTACAGGTTGAAAGTGAAAAATAAAATGCTTATTATATATATTCAAGATGTCTTCTCTAATTGCTGTCATTTATTGTCTTTTTTGTCACTGCAAGAAAATGTCCAATGTACAAATTACAAATGTACAGAATTATATTGATAGATCCAAACTAAATCTCCCTCATATCTTTCTCAGGGACAAGACAATAAAATGTGCAAGCATGCTTCTCTGTAGCTTGATGCTAATCTACTGTCAGGTAAAGATCACCGTGTTCTCACTTCTCCTGTACAACATCTACAATAGTGTATCTGTACAGAGGCATTCATGACTCCTTTCTTTCTTTCTTTCTTTCTTTCTTTCTTTCTTTCTTTCTTTCTTTCTTTCTTTCTTTCTTTCTTTCTTTCTTTACTACTCAACAGATCACACCTGTGGGTAAGTATAGTGCATCAGTCTGTGGACTCCTAGCAGCATTTCAGTTCAATAAGTGTTTAATGTATCACATCAATTTACCAGTATAAACAATAGTTATAGCGTAGCACATGAAGCATTGTGGTTACAGGATGAGATCAAGTGGCATAGCTTTATGAACATAGCAACTGGAGCAGCATTTCTCTATCTCTTTTACATGCTTTTGTCTCACAAGGGGCTCAAGACATATACGTGGCAGAAGTGATGATTGAAGGTAATGCAACCATGGATGTATCTGGGTTTGTGTCTGACATGATCATGACCGTCAGCGACACAACAAGCATTGTGGATGCTGAAATAATAGCTGGTAAGCATGACAAAGATATGCATTCTTCTAGAAACATTTTACGTTTATATATTTGAACTTGGCCGGTTGTGTTCCCCTGGTATCTACTGTCTGTCTTTGTCATATTATCAGCTAACTAATCATATTCCTGTCTGACCACAGCTCTGGTTCAATATGCATTAAAGGTTCAGGCCCACCTCTAGGTGTCACCCCAAGCGGATGTCTAGGACACCAAAGGACCGGCTGTGAACAAGCAGATAGCACAGACACACTACGTTTTTGTAGTATGCTAGGTTGAATTTCTTGATGTAGCGGTGGGCTGTGTTAAGTGACAATGTTTTTCCAAAGTTCTCCCAAGCCCATGTGACTATGTCCATCACGATAGCATGATAGTTTCTCAAACAATACCACCTGAGGGCTTGATGGTCACACATTCAGCAGCGGTTTCCATCTGTGACCTTTACACACCAAGATTTCCCCTGACTCCCTTAATCTTTTCATGATATTATAAACTGCAGATGTACATTCTAGTGGTTTTTTTTATGTTTATAAAATAACAGTTAGGTCTGACAGTGAAAACACTGAAAATGTTTATTTGTACTTTTATCAGTTAAATAAAAATTCAGTTTTTCAATTTTTTTTATTGCATTTTTAGAAAGTGTTCCAACTTTTCTGGAAATTTACACAGTAACAATTTTTACAACGTCTGTCCTTTCTTTGTGCTTAATATTTCTGTTCTTGATGTTTACCAGCAAGGCAAATTATGACAAAAATTATTAGGAGTTCACAATTAGCACATTTGTCCAACTTCTGGCTGTGACTACAAATGACATCACATACCTGTGTGTGTGTGTGTGTGTGTGTGTGTGTGTGTGTGTGTGTGTGTGTGTGTGTGTGTGTGTGTGTGTGTGTGTGGTTAGTTTGTTATTTTGATCAGTCTTCCTTTTTTTTGTAAACAATAATATTGATCCAACTTCATTCATAATTCAGCTTTTACTATTTGATTTAGAAAATGAACTGAATGTAAGGACTGTTTTTTTAATGCAGAACTTGAATCAGATTTCAATTACATAAAATTCAATAAAAAATTTAATAAAATGCAATTTACAAATGTGACGTACTGGTGCTGATAGGATTCATGTGTGTTGATGCAGAATGTGAGCTTGTTGGTGACGAGACAACATGCTGGTGCGAACCCAATTACATTTGGAGTGACCTGGTGTGCGACACTGTAAACGCCTGCTGTAACGCACTGCAGTGTGTGGCAAATATATCCGATTTCACACCACTGTGTGTGCCCCAAGTGAACGGTACGCTCACCATCATGATCATGTCTTTTACAGCAAAAACCAAGTACTAAGGCCATTGTATTTATTTTCCAAACCTTGAGTCTGTCATTTCTCTTTCTTTCCAGTTACCATTTTTGGAATAATCGTCATGCCAACATCAAACAACCTTCAAACACCCGTAAGTGTGAAATATTTGAATTGTATGTTGTCCATGTGAAAATGTTTGTGATTTCAGAGGCAAACTAAATCATATTAAGCATCAACTTCTATTTGTTCAGATTTTATTCTGCCACATTTATTCATCAAGGAGTTTTAAATATAAACAAATATCTGTTTTTTTCTTTAAAAATTCATTTCAGCTGCAAAATGCGTTCAAGAATTTGAATGGGTTCAACTCACTCACCATGATACCATCTACCAGGTACTAAAACTATCCCCTTACTTCTAGTCTATTCCTAATTCAGATAATATCCATGATCTTTTTAAAACTTTTTTTTAACTTCATTGCCATGTTCTTTGCACTATAATGTATAATTTAACGTCCTGTTTTCTGGCACTTAACAGCGGGCAAAACTTCTTAGTGAGTCTCAATGCCACATTTAAGACGGAGAAAGTTCAAAACATTCTTACAGCACTGAGGACGACCTACACATATATTGTCGATATTAATGCTACATCAACAGGTAAATGAAGCATTTCGTGTAACATGTTTTTTTAAAGTAGTTTACACACTGTTGTTAAATGAACTAACGGTTTATTTGAACAACCACAGGAATGGTCGATATAGAAATTCCTCAAGGGAAAGTGTGCTATGGTTCACAGTACACACTAAACTGCAGTATGGATGAAACAATGGAGACTTGCACATGGATGATTGCTTATAATGGCCAGTACCCACAGATAATTGGAAGTGGGACAGAAGTGATATATCTGTCTTGCTCAAACGAAACATCAATCAGCCTCTTGAACATAAAAGGCAATTGGGCAGGTGAGTTTCTAAATACCTGTAATATGACCCAAGAGCTTACTTGATTTCTCTTACAATGAGAATGAGATATTAAAATAAAGCATTGTTGAACGCAGCATTAGATTTTCTTTGTTCGTTTTTTAAAAGCACACCTTATTGTTTCGATATTCAATATTCAAAGATATCAGTTAGAAACATGACATTAAAGTCAGAAATCATCTTTTGCTCCACTGTACAGAGATTCCAGCATTCCACAGTCATTTACATGACATAACTTTGCACAAGATTTGGATTAGTTGTAACAAAAACGGCTTTAAAATACATTTAGTATCCTATTGAAAAATGCCAGGATTCTTTCATGTCCTCTTGCCATCCCAAATAGTAAACTTGCCTGCATTTTAAGAGAGATGTAAGTGTGACTGGATTGTCTGAGCCTGTATTTGCATGTTCTTAGTAATCTAATTAACACTAGTTTTCGAAATATACCAGAACCCACAGGTTTTTTTTTCATCATTACCGTTAACTAACTTAGCAGACTAGTTCTGTAACTAAAAGTTTCATACTTCAATAATGCACCGTGACAGCTTAAAAGCTGTGCTGCTTATTTCATGACATCACTAACTAACTAATCTTGAATTGGGTATTCCACAGTAAAAAGAAATGAAAGTATAATAATTATACCAACTTATATAATCGAATCTGCTCTCCTGGATATATAAAATTGGACATGGTGCTCATACAGGCTTGAGTATTTGTTCACGAAATACTTCATTTCTTATCTTAAAAGATCATTTTCTGTGTTGCTTTGTCCTTTCCATCATTGTATCATTCATTACCTTTTGTTTTGCTGTATTTCAGGAACATACACCTGCCTACTTACCAATGGGTCAGTGTCCCATTCGGCCATAGGAGTTATGGAGGTCGCCCTCTTACCAGATAAAGTTAATGTCACGAGTGTCCCACCAACTGCAGATTGTTCCAAGGGTACATCCACGTCGGTTAACGTGACATGCTCCATCTTTCCCAGTCAAGAAAATTACACAGTTACAATAAACAATTTACAACCACAGACTTTAGGTATCCATGACTTTACTGTGTCGTTCTACATTAAGAGATTATTTAAATTTGCTCATTTATAGAAGTGTTATCTTAAATGTTTATACATAAATACCTCTGCAATGCATGTAGTCATTTCTTTCTCTTGAGTGTAACACTGATATAATATTGATGAACAGTTCGAAGGCCTGAGCCTGAGTGGACTACTTAGACTTACATTCTTTTTCAGTGAACAGTGTAATACAGAACTACTCTATAATTATTCCCATCAACTGCCTGACAACCAGCATACCATCAATCACTGCTTTATGCCAGATCACAAACAGTATAGGCCAGTTACTCGTCACCAATACAACCATACCAATAATATACCGTGAGTATTGGAGTGAAAACTAAAATAAATTCATTTGCATTTTATGATATTTAGCACTTCAGTTGTTAGGCTGATAAGCTGTACATTAACCGAAATGTTTATTCAGCTGGGGACCCATTTTGTCCGGCTGACAGCGGATGGCCACAAACCAAGGGTGGACTACAAGCGACTATGCTCTGTACTGCAGAAGGCAGAGTAGGAAATATGGAGCGGGTGTGCAATGGCACAGTATGGGGTAACCCAACTGATCTTTGCACTAAAGCAGCACTGGATTTACTAACCAGCATATCAGCGGTAAGAAAATACTTATCATGTCACTATGAGAAAGTAATACATGAAAAATAAATCTGTTACTTTCTGCGTCTGATTTCAGGCTTTTGTAGTGGGAATTGGGGCCACAACAGAGGGTGCAATTACCATTTTTGAAGCTCTGAAGAATAGCACTTCAAGTGACAACACCTACGGAGATGTTCAGGCCACTGTTTCTGTTCTTACACAAATGAGCTTTGCATCCAGTAGAGTCACACTGAACGAGTCCCTACTGCCAGTAAGCATTCTGCATTGCAGTGGTTCTCAGCTTTAGTTCTTGATGCCCACTGCCCTGCATGGTTCATTATCTGTGAATGGTTAAGAGGTTTTACTTTCATGTGTGTGAGCAGTCATATATGAAGCTCACAGGCACACAATAAAACTGAATTCTTTAAGAAATATCACAGGCTGGTATGAAAAAAATAGCTGAGCACATATCATGATATTTGATACACTGATCAGCCATAACATTAAAACCACCTCCTTGTATCTATCCTCTTTGTCCATTTTATCAGCTCCACTGACCATACAGGTGCACTGTGCACTTCTACAGATACAGCCTGTAGTCTATCTGTTACTCTGTCTCACTGCATACTTTGTTAGCCCCTTTTACCCTGTTCTTCAATGGTCAGGTGGTGGATGATTGTGCTGGTAGGATTGGATCAGACACTGCAGTGCTGCAGATGTTTTTAACCACTGTGTCCATTCACTGTCCACTATTAGACATACCTACCTAGTTGCTCCACCTTGTAGAGGTAAAGTCAGAGACAGTAGCTCATCTGTTGCTGCACAGTTTGTGTTAGTCTTCCTCTAGTCCTTCATCAGTGGTTACAGGACACTACCCACAGGTCTCTGTTGGCTGGATATTTTTGGTCGGTGGGCAATTCTCAGGCCAGCAGGGACATTGGGGGCTTTAAAAACTCCAATTGTACCAGCACAACACACACTAACACACCACCGCCACATCAGGGTCACTGCAGTGCTGACTGTCATCCACCACCCAAATAATACCTGCTCTGTGGTGGTCCTGTGGGAGTCCTGACCACTGAAGAAGAGCATAAAAGGGAGTTAAGAAAGTCTGCAGAAAATCTGCACAGTGCACCTGTATGATCAGTGGCACTGATAAAATAGACAAAGAGTGTAGATACAAGGAGGTCATTTTAATGATATGACTGATTGGTTTTCAGAACAACCCCAAATGGTTTAGGCTACGGTATTTCCTTCCTTCCACCTACAGATTTCAGTGATGCTACAAATAACCATTGTTTAAAACTGCATACACTGATAAACATAATAATAGGCTTTGAATGATTAATCTATTGAAGAAATAGATAGGCTTAAAATAGAGATAATTGGTCAATCTATCTTGGTTAAATCTGACTAATCACTTTGCAAATGCTAAATTATCTCATGTGGATCAATTGATTTTTAATTCCATTTAGTGACTGAGTAAGCTAGCCATCACCACCAGATCTGGTAGGGTTTTAAACAATTGTTCCCTCTGCACTCTCTGGAATTAATTAATTCCACTGAAACTCCTAACTTACTAAACACTGTCTTTCAGAATTTCCTTGATTCTGCCAGTAATCTGCTGAACACAACCTGGGACTCAGGAAATCAACAGCGTGACTATGGCATGGCTATCACATATCTATCGTGTGTTGAGAACCTGGTGAAAAACATTGATGTTAATAGCAGCGATGGACATAATTCTTCAAATGTCCAACTTCAGTTCTGCCGTAACAGCACTTCCTGCAATAGAACCCTTTTCAACGTAGAACTTGAACTGAACTCATCTTCCTCCATGGTGAGAACTATGGGAATACAGTCTATGGCACAACGTCTCCCAAAGGGCATTTATCAAGACGCAATATTTCCGAGTTTGGTTGTCACTGCCATAGTCGATGACAACGGGCCCGTAAACATCACTATGGCTTATCCAATGAGTCAAAACGATTCTGCTGGCAACACACCATCCTGCATATTTTGGAACACAACAGAAAATCAGTGGTCACAGCTTGGCTGTGTCTTGACGAAAAGCTCCGAAAACATGAGTCACTGCGAGTGCAATCACCTGACCTCCTTCTCCATGCTGCTGTCCAAGACTCCTGTTAACCTGCCCTACTTAGACCAGTTAACTTACATTGGGTTGGGAATCTCCATCTGCTCCCTGATAGTCTTCCTCATCATTGAGTGTCTGGTGTGGAACGCAGTGGTCAAGTCCAGCCTCTCTCACTTCCGTCACACTTCACTGGTCAACATCGCTCTGTGTCTTCTCATAGCTGACTGCAGCTTTGTCGCCTCTTCCTTCCCAAACATTCTGACCAGCACCTTATGTCTCATTCTGACACTCGCAAAGCATTTCTTCTACCTGGGCATGTTTTTCTGGATGCTCTGCTTGAGCATGATGCTCGTCCATCAGCTCATTTTTGTCTTCAATCCACTGAGGAAAAAAGTGTATATGCCTCTTGCCATCATTGTGGGGTACTTTTGCCCATTGCTGGTAGTGGTTGTGACCTATGTGTACTACATGAAAAGAACAGATGTAACCTACTACAACTCATCGACCTGCTGGCTGACATACGTATCAACGATGCAAGGGTCCCTCTACGCTTTCCTCCTTCCTATCGGCGCCATCGTGTTCGCTAACTTATGCTCAATGGTGGTGGTCATTTCAACTCTCCTGAAATCTTCTGCAAGCGACACTACAAAGGACGATAAAGAGGCAGCCAAGAGTGTCATCAAAGTGATCGTTTTTCTAACACCGGTTTTTGGTGGAACCTGGATTTTAGGGCTGTTTGTGTTTCTGATGAATGACCAGTCGTTCGTCAAGGTTATAATCAATTACGCCTTCACCATTGTTAACTCCTTACAGGTAAATCATCAAGTCATTACTGCAGAGACATTTCTATTACATTTTATTTAAAGAATGAAACAAATAGATCCTTTTTTTAACGCACATTCACCCCTCTTTTCTTTTTAGGGCTTGTTCATATTGCTGACAGGATGTTTTGGAGAAAAAAGGGTATGTTTTTACTTTCATGCTATTATTACTGTCTTACTGTTGTGCAGCTGTTGAAGACATTTAACAGTGGATTAGTCAGGAGAACATTCATTTGTTCAATCTCCTGTTTTTCATTAGGTTCGAGATGAAATTGTGAAACTGGTCACTTCATCGGTGAGTTAATCAATTTTGGTATAATTAAAAAACACAAATACATTATTTCTTCTTTTTGGATTCCGCTGTTTGTTTCCAATTCTACCCAGGCCCAACAATTCACATCATTTATTTTCACGTAATACAAAATTCTAACACCATATTGGTAATCTGTTCTTTAGTTGGGATCCAAAAGTGACAGCAAGACTTCAGGGCGAAAGTGAAGACTGGTATGTGGAAATAAATTAGGTTTGTACTTTATGCATTCTGCAGACTTAAGTACAAGTTACCAGATTTCACTCTTTCTTACTCTCAGGGATTAAACTAGAGCAGACCCAGGGCTGAAGATTAGCTGATTTTTACAGCAGCAGCAGCACCCTGAGCAACAGACACGATGGACCAGAGGGCACTGTATAGTACAAAAGTTCATCCTAGAAGATAACAGAGACTCTTTAGCAACTATCAGACACCACTAGCATTCATGCAGCAGCATGCGGCACATTTTATGGAGTTCCCTTAACGACAGCAGATTTGATTTAGATTATATCTCTCTGTCAAAGAGCTGATACTGTGTGCTTTATATATACACACGTTTTCACCTTTTCATGCCTTTTATCTGTAGATTTGCTTCATGTTTTTTGCTATTCTGAAGGCAGTCTGACTGCAGTAATATAATTGTTGATATATTGTACAAAGTTTTTTTGTTTTCTAAACAGACAGTGGACAAAATATTTCCCCGTTGCAGTTTCTTTGTTGGTGTGTGGTACAATGTGTCAGTGAAAGCCTGTTTATGGTAAACTTACGGGAAATTTTGTTTTTATTTATGAACATAGAGTATAAGTTTACACAGAATCTCATCAATTGCCTAATAAACTTATTATTTTTGCCTCAGGACCTGTTCGCTATGCCTGATTTTATTATTTGAAAGACTGGACACCTTAAAAGCAAGACCTACAATCTGTCAACATGTACTGTATTGTGTCATTAATGGGATTTTACATTAGGATTTCTTTTAAATCAATATGATCTGCCTGATAGCAGCCCTGTGATGGACTGGCGTTCCCCCTCTGGGGTGCAGTTTCACCAGGAGTCTGATCAAGATGACATGGTTACCTGAGAGTAAATCATCTAAGCAAATTGTGGCACTGTGGCATTACAAGAAGACAAATCAAGATATCAGAACTACCATGCAGACATTCTCTAACTAATTAGTAGGTCCATCAAAAGAATCGAAGTTTATCTGCTTTAGAGATCAAAGTGTTAAAACACTGCCCCTTGTGGTTCTTTCTCCATGAAGTTGAAAGGTGGGTGACACGGTGGCACAGTGGGTAGCGCTGTCACCTCACAGCAAGAAGGTCAATCCCCGGGTGAAGTGGTCTGGGTCCTCTCTGTGTGGAGTCTGCATGTCCTCCCCGTGTCCGCGTGGGTTTACTCTGGTTTTCTCCCACAGTCCAAAGACATGCATATTAGGTTAATTGATGTCTCCAAAGTGTCCCTAGTGTAGGAGTGTGTGTGAAACCCCACGATGGATTGGCGCCCTGTCTAGGGTTGATCCTGCCTTGCGCCCTATGCCACCTGCTCTCCCGTGACCCTGAGGACAGGAATAAGTGGTTAAGATAATGAATGAATGAAAGTTGAAAGGTATTCACTCAGTACAAAGGTATGAACTAATAACTCACCTGATCAAAATTACACATATTCTATTCATACTCTAATAATAATGCATATTTCTCATAGACCTTCTAGCTCTTTATGAAATCAGGAAGATCACAAATTACCTTTAGATTTCTACAACATTAGTACAAAATAATGCAATCTTTCAGCAGGCTTCAAAAGACTCAACTGAAAAAAAAAGTCAGTTGTAACCAATTCATTGGCCTTTCATTGTTGAATGAGCTAGAGCAGGATCATAGTGCTCTTACCCACACTTTCACAGTGCAGAGGAAGCAAACAGCCACACCAGCATCCCGTTCAGGCTACACTGCTGCTTTTTAACCAGTGTTCTCTAGATTGTAGCCAGTGCTCATACCCAGTGGTCCTGGCTCAGGACACACTGCGACCTTGACCACCATAGACCATAGATGATGAATGAATGAATGGATGTAGGGGAAATGCATTTTATATATTAATTGATGCAATAGTGAGAAAACGAAGTGTGCATCCCAAATTCATGTGTTTGGATTTTTTTCTAGTTTCTTGAAATATTTCAATCAGAATTTATCCTAGTAAACATTAGCCCTGGTTACTGAGGAAAGACTAAAAACACTGATTGGATCAGTTTACAGATAAAGCTATTACCTTATAGTTCAACCTCACATATGCAAAAAAAGTGCATTATTGACACAGAACAGTGTCACCCAGAATGCACCGTATTAGCAGATGAAAATAAAGACATTCATCGTCTAAAAAACAGGGCTGAAGAATCTAAACTTACAGAGCACCCCTATAAACTGCACAGCCAGCACCTCTGATCTGAAAGTATTACTGTTAAATATCAGGTCTCTTACATATAAAGCACTTAACTATTACTATCACATAACTATTACTGATCAGGATTTTAATGAACTGTGTTTAACAGAAAGATGGATTAAACCAAATGAATATGTAGCATTAAATGAAACTAGTCCTCCAGGATACAGTTACATACATCAGCCTCGTCTAACTGTCTGAGGAGGAGGCATCGCAGTTATTCATAATGATAATCTCAGCATCACACAAAAACATGGACATCAAGTTCAAGTTCAAGTATACTTTATTGTCAAAAAATCTATGTAACAAGGTCAACACAGAAGTTTGAAATTGCGTTTGACCAGTCTCCAATGTGCAGTTAACTAACATCTAGATAGGACATTGATCATAATCACTCGCTCACTCCCACACACACACGCACACGCATACACACACAGTGCAAACTAACATAATGACAAAACCACTAACATCAATTCAATGCGTTTGAAGTTCTCTACACTAACATAACATACACAGCCAGAAAAAATAAGTCTGTCCAGTTGATTCCTCTAATTATTATTTAAAGACCCCCAGGGTCGTATTCTGAATTTCTTTGTGAACTTACAGATTCCAACTCAGACCTGGTTGATTAAATCAGAATGTAATAGGACCCACACACAATGGTGGTCACACACTTGATCTAATATTAACATTCGGATTAAATACAGAAAATGTAGTTACACTTCCACAATCTGAAGCGCTCAGATCATCATCTCATCTCATTTAAAATTTGTCTTAGTCATAATATGTGCTGTTTACCACCATACCGTGTCAAACATACATTCACATCAGCTACTGCACATAGTTTTATTGATAATCTCCCAGAATTATCTAGTCTGATTGGATCACCGTCAAACCCCACAGAACTTGACCTAGTGACTGAATGCCTAGAGTCAACGTTTCACTACACTCTGGTTATTGTAGCTCCTCTTAAAAGAAAAATAACTAGAGAAAAAATATCACCCTGGTATGATGATCAGACACGTGCCTTAAAACAGACTGTTTGCAAAATAAACGTAAATGGTGTCAAAATAAACTGGTAGTATTTCAAACAGCCTGAAAGGAGACTCTTGAGCTATAGAAAAGCTCTTAGTGCTGCTAGATTAACATATCGCTCCACTCTAATAGGAAATAATAAAAATTATCCGAGATTCTTATTTAATACTGTAGCAAAATTAACCAGAACCAAGACCACCACTTTGCTTGTGTTACTTGACTTTAGTGCAGCTTTTGACACCATTGATCATGTTATTCAATTCAATTTTATTTCTAAAGCGCTTTTACCAATGGACATTGTCCCAAAGCAGCTTTACAAAGACAAAAAATCCAGACATAATATATAGGTTTTATCCCTTACTGTTATCCCAAATGAGAAAGCCGATGGCGACGGTGGTGAGGAAAAACTCCCTCAGAGGTTAAGAGGAAGAAACCTTCAGAGGAACCAGGCTCAAAAGGGAACCCATCATCATTTGGGTCCTCATATTCTCCTTCACAGATTAGAAAATGTTGTTGAAGTTAAGGGAACAGCTTTCTCCTGGTTCAGGAGACCGTTATGACTGACCGTTATCAGCTTGGAGATGTTAATGTTGAGTGGTCCACAAGGTTCTGTTTTAGACCATTGTTTTTTTCTTTATATATGATACCTCTGGTTAAATCATTTTAAACATGGTATCAGCTTCCACTGTTATGCTGATGACACTCAGCTGTATGTCTCAGCAAAGCCAGATGAGAGACACC
>JAOVVH010000010.1:19214165-19225919 GCA_028566435.1 Scorpiodoras heckelii
GGCTGGTCCAATTTAGCCATGAACCCTCCCACACTAAAATGACAGGTGTTTCAGTTTCATTGTCTAACCCCTGTACACGGTGCAAACATGCTTACTCTGTGGTGAGACGACAGGGAAGCAAAGAAAAAAAAAATTATAATAACCTGGTTGCATTAGTGTTCACGCCCTTTTACAATGGGTCATGTGACCGCTCAGTATGAACCAATCACACTCGCACTCGTGTTCAAAAGTAATGATCATACACTTATCAATGAAGTGTTTCTGATTAACCCCAAATACAGACCAGACATACAAAGCATATACAGGGGCCTCACTCTGGAAAGTTAATCAAGAAAGGGTTATAAAACAATTTCCAAAACATCAGAGGCCACCAAGTGGAGAAAACTGGGCACCACAGTGACATAACCAAGAACAGGACGTCCCTCCAAAACTGACAAAGGAGATGAAATCAGGGAGGCTGCTATGAAACTTACAACATTAAAGGAGCTGCAGGAATATCTTATATGAGTATCTTCTCACTCCCTGCATGTGACATTCTCTCATATCCATCATGTCTGGGCAGTGGGACAGGGTCACAGGACAGAAGCCCTTTCTCACAAAAAACATGGGTAAATATTGGTATGGTTTTGCTTAGGCAGAGTTTGAACTTTTTTGGACATAAATCCAAAAGATATGTTTAGCACAAATACAAGATAGCTTATCACGTAAAGATCACCACACCCATGATGAAGAATGGTGGTGGCAGCATCATGCCATAGGGCTGCTTCTCTTCAGCTAGAACTGGGGCTCTAGTCAAGACGGACAGAAACATGGACAGCTCCAAATGGCAGTCTATTTTGGCACGAAGCCTACATGCTGCTGGTAGACGGAGGACAGTACAGAAGAATGTCACTTTCCAGCACAATGACGACCCAAAGCACGAATCCACATGAACCGAAGAATGGCTTCAGAAAAATTTGATCAAACGTTTAGGATGGCCTACTCAGAGCCCAGATCAAAATCCTATAAAAAAAAAACCCTCACTATCCGAGACATCCGGAGCATTTCTATAAGGACCAACTGATGCCAAGTTTGTAGGCTCAGTTTTAACAGGGGTGTATACTTTTTATATGCACTGTACTGGCGTATTGCATCCTGGGTATTTTACTTTCTCTACAGTAATGTTTGAAATCAGGAACCTGACACAAAATTATGACTTCTGTTAAAATGCCCACCACAAGATACAATCCCACGCTAACAGAATACTACATACCATGACAGATAATATGTTAAGCTTCAATGCTCCTTTAATGCACTGTTTATTATGAAGACGACACGGCGGTGTGGCAACACTGACAAAAAGAAAACTGTCATATAACTGGACTCCTATGAGTAAGGATCAGCATATCCATAACCATTTTACATGCAATGCGAGGACAATGTAAAAGTGTTCCTTTAAACCCTCATAGTGACTGTCTTACTCTCAAACCCTCACCACTCATTCACCTGTTCCTCAGTGATGACGAGATCCACCTCAGCACTAGGATGTTCATCCTGTTAATTAAAATCTTTAAAAAAAAAAAAAAAAAAAAAAAAAAAAAAAAATTAAGTCTAATTAGAAATGTGTTTCGTCACTTTTAAGATGGAAATTTCACTAATGCTAAATGAAAATCTTACCAGTCAGTTCCTGAGAGGCAAAACATCCTACAGCTTTATGCCCAGTCCCTTCAGCCTGTTAGCACACACACACACACACACACACACAGAAATAAATGAACACCAAATGAAACTCAGATTTTGTGATTTAAATGTTGTTAAAAGAACAAAATTCAAAGTCTTGTAAAGTAAAAGCTCAGATGTGTGTGTGTATAAATATACACAGGAAATGCACCTGCTCTTGTGGCACTACACAGACGGTATCCAGGTCGGTTTCAGACTCAGAATCTGCCTCCTGGTCCTGTGATCATATTAAAGCTTTACATATCAGGTCCATGTGTGCACTCATAGTGCATATTGACTAAAATACTAAACTGTACCTTCTGCAGTGGTATCACAGGTGTGGTATCCATCAGCTCATGTACCTGCTCATGCGTCACATGTCCTAACGTTATATTAGTGCATTAGTTCAGTTTCAAATGCTTAAGTCTATACAGGACTCATATTATATTAGACTATATAATAAACATACTGCACAAAACAGACCTCTGTGTTCCTCGACTGGAGGACTCGTCTCCTCAGTTTGTACCTGATGTGATATGTACATAAGTGTTTCAACTTCCCAGGAGATTTTACGTCCAGCCAAAGATGTGGCCCGGTGCACGTTAACCTACCTGGACCTTCATAGCACTGCATACATCCTCTGCCAACTCTACAGTCGGATCCCTGTCCATGACTGGTTCTGTGCGGGGGGTGGGGGGTTGTTTGTCATCATATCTTTTCATACCTTCCTTTTCACACAACAGCTTAGATTACATGGAAAGATCAAATCTTAAACAACACAACACTTGAGTCGGTGTTTTCAACTCGCACTGTTCTCTCGGAGAACAAACGAGGCTGTTTTAAAGCTATGATATTCTTCTGTGACTAGTCCAGAAGAGTTCAGAACTTTCAGTAAAGTTATTCAGTGGGACTCCGCTGTAAATTTGTCGTGTTGCAGTAATAATTCTTTCAGATCCTGCACTGGATTTACAGATTCTCATTTCTTTGCACAAAGATGTGTGTGGACGTGAAAAGATGAGCTAATCCTAAAAAGGAAAGTCACACCTCTGCACTGAAACTCGAACAGTACACACAGCAGTGTACACAAGGCAGTGACTGATGTTACCTGTAACCACCTCATTCCTGAGACCAGTTTCACCGCTTCCCCAATTTTGTCATTAAACTATAACATATATGTACGTATACATCTTTACACTGATGTGCAGCATTCGTCTTACCGCTCTGCTCAAGTGAAACGCCTGCAACGGACAAACGACTCTGCGGAAAAACAAAATAAAAACATTGCAATATTAGAAGCACATGAATCTAAGAGAAAGGAAACAACTGAAACCTACCATTTCCTGAGGAGGGTCACAGTCTAAATCTGGACACTGATTCACATCTACTTGCAAAGTTTCTGTTAATTAAAGCAAAATGGAGTCAGATAGTCAGATAGATTACCACAGAAAGCATGTAGGCTTAAGATCCTATTTTGATCTTTACTCACGCTCATATTCTGACGCCGAGTCACCTGAACAGGAATCATGTTCTTCAGCCTGTAGCAACAAGTGCAAGAAGTCATGAGGCTCGTTGTGTAGAGTACAAACCCTCACGAACATCAAAACTCTCTTTTCATTTCTTCATCTTACAAACCTCACCTGTTCCTCACTGACGATTAGACCCATCCCAGCACTAGGTCCTTCATCCATCTCGTCATCACAAGCTATTTTAATAAAGACATGTTAATAAAGAATATTCGAGTAAACCGAAAATGAACGCTAAAGGCATTCATACGTGATGAATCTTACCAGAAGAATCTTGAGACGCAGGACAGGTTACGGTCTCATGCTCCGTTTCCTGTTCAGCCTATTGTGAATAATAATCTATTACTGTTCATCGCCATGCATGCAAAGCGGTTTTATGCAATCACGACCCCCCCCCCGCCTTAATAAATACACGACTAATACACGATTACCTTTCAACCAGCATGAGATAATGTAGCATTGCTTACCTCAAACATATCATTTACCTCCACTGTGTAGGCTACAGTAGATAAATACACACTATGAACAAAAGTATTTGGAAGATTCGTACCTGCAACGATTCTTCTGGTACAATTTCAAAAATGTTAACTGCATGCACCATCACCACACAATCATGGTCCAAGAGCAGCATCTACATACACATAATGTGTAGACTTGAAGAGTTGGAAGAAGAAAAAAAAAACGACAAGATATTCTGGATTCAGAAACTTGGTCATATGATACAGTTACGGTAAAAGACGTGCTTACCAAAGCAGACTCATCATAAATCTTTAAAGTTCGTGCTCGGCACCAACTCCTGTGTACGTGGGACCAGATCACACATTCTGAGCCGACTGCTCTGCTCTCAGGAGCCCTTCGTAAGTTTCCCAAATCTTTGTGGAAACATATGTGGATTCTCATAAGTATACAGACGACCTGATGTGTGAGTCGATTCTAGATGCAAGTGACTTACCTGATTTAACGATCTCGTGATCAGACTCGGTCTCGTTCTCTTCATGCTCCGAAATGGATCTGTACATCGTATTGCAGTCACAAGACTGACCTTCTGGAGGTGCGGTTTCTACTTGGTTCTCATCAGTGTTCTCCAGAAAACAGGCGAATTCGTCTTTACTCATGAAGTCTGTGGAGTCTGACGCACATTCTGTGAGAACATCCGCAGGTTGAGTGGAAGGGACTTCTAAAACATCCGCGTTTCTATCTGCATCCTTCACGCTGACCCTTCTGCCACAATCCTCGGGCTGTTCAATGTCTGCCGAAGACGAGTCGTGTTCTTCATCTTGAGAAAACGTCTTGACCGTGGCGACGTTTCTTTTATCCAGCAACTCTGTAGATCCGGCTTGTTCCTCATTCTCAGCCAGCATGTCATCACGTTCTACCTGCATGCCATGTGAAGAAATAATTGCGCCATTGTGCAGATACTCCGTGGCTGTGGATGCTACTAGAGGTTCGGTTCCACAGAGAGACGATGCTTCAGTCACGCCAGCCGAATCCGCAGACGGTGCATCTGCTAGTTCCAGTGATGTCCTCTTGCCCTTTTGAGTCCAACATTTTTTCATTGCATCATTGATGATACGTTCCTCACATTCCAACTTAACGAAATGAGGAGTCACCGTATCAAATGAATTGGCCAATTTCAAAATGGTGACTTTCAAGCGTTGGTCACTGATTAAGTCAAAGAACTGATCGGCTGCCTTGTCGTCCCAGGACCCCTCCAAGACGTTAAAACCATCCAGCTGGCAGGGAAATGCCTGAGGAGGTAAACCGGACACCTCACATGGCAGTGGTCTAATGTTGCTCAGTTCAACTTCTGATTCATTTCCATAATCGACAAACAGAACGGAGAGCGCGTCCTTGTCATCCGAGGTCACCTTTGCACGATACCATAGTTGGTCCTCATCAAAAAGGGCAATGCATCCGCTTCCAATCGGTAGGGATTCTACCTTCAAAGCTCCACTTTCCAAATTGCTACCAATCTTTTGGATTAGATCAGAAATCTCCTGCAGCTTTTCTGTCTCTGCATACTGACACCAGAAGAGCTGTGGCCCAACAATAACCGAGGCATAAACAGCAACTGTCTGTCCAGTCGATATATCGGGATTTTTATAAGTACACAGGTTTGGGCTCTTGGGTACACTTGTTACGACGTCTGTATCTTTGGAGAAAGCAGATCCCAAGAGCACACCATTGACCTCAAGTTTGACCTCCCATACAGAACCTCTCTGCCGGACAAATGTACATAAAACCCCATCATCATTCTTCTCTACTTCTGTTTTGAAATTAGAGGCCACATCACTGTCGATGTTTACCACTCCGATCAGGGAGCAATGAATGCTATAGCTCGGCTGGAAGAACATTCTGTCCAGAATGCATATTTTTGAGACCGAAACTTCAGCGGTGTTTCCGAAGTCAATGAATTGTACATCAGCCACATCGCCAACTGGTGCTTTTTTTACAACCGCACGGTACCAACGGTTATCATCGGGGTACTCTGCACTAACCAAGTCACCTGCACAGAGGTCGCCAGTGTAAACAGGTACATGCTTTGACTGACCATCATTCAACTTTTCCTCCAGAGAACAGATATCACTTTCATCTGTTACCAGTTGGACAAAGAAACTCAAGGGACTATTGCAATGCGAGATGAATACTTCAGCTTTCAGACCCGGCTTTACTACCTTTATAGGGAGCTCTGCTTGTTTAAGGATGCTTTGTTTGGGGTTTTCTGATTCACTGTGAAATTCTGCAAGAGAAACATAAGGCTTCAATTTTACTGGGGAGATGTCTCCTTTCACATCCCAATTAAGAAATTTTCCTGGACTTTCTTCTGATTCAGCACTTTGAGATCTCCAGTGTTCTTCAGGAGTCCACTGTGATTCTTTTCGTCTACCGGACACCCTAGATGGCCGACACTGATCCCTCACATCAGGTCCTTTTACAGGGATTTGCTTATTTGTCTCAACCTCAAGGTGAAATTTCTCTCGGATTATTGCATTTATAGGAGTTTTCCCATCGTACAGCTCAACAATTAACTTACCAGATGGTTCTTTGGCTACTATCAAGGCTTTGAGCTGGTGATTCATCACAAAACTTCCAAACCAGTTATTCACTTCACTTGGAACCTTTTCAGGCACATCAGAAAGCCCACACTCAACTGCTTGCACAGGTATTGCCATAATATCAGCAGCTTCAACAGGAATTGGTAGCAGGTCTGATTTCTCCACTTGCTGTGTGTCGCCATAATCCACAAAGTGGACCACAAAGGAAGGCTCTGTAGATTTAACTTGTCCTCTGTACCACAGCCCATCAGTATATTTTGCAAAGCAGATCTTTCCAAAGGTTTCTGGGTGGTTACTTCTCTGTGGCTGACAGCATAAACCGTTGACTTTATCTGCAAGTTCATCAATCTGCACAGAATTTCTAAGCAGATGACAAAAGAAGTGGTTGACATTCTTCACACAGGTGATGCATACACCTTCTTCAGACCCAGTTTTGATGTCGTGTGACGAGTAGTAGTACGTATCCAGCCTTAAAGATGGTAGCGCTACCGTTTTAGATGCATGGTCAGCCAGACCTTTCTGGACAAGGAGTCTGCAGATGCTTTGGAACGGACTCTCCAAATCCACTACGTTGAACACCACTTTCTGAGAGTTGTGCATCAACGCATATATCGTACATTTCAACACCACACACATTGATGCCGCTCTGTCCACAAACTCTCGAAATTGTAACGTAGCGTCCGGACTCCATACTAAAGTGGAACGAGAGACCGGATAGCTCAAGTTGTACAAGCAGCATCGGAACGCTTGTCCTGTCAGCTTCAGGAATTTGTTATCAATTCGGCGAAGGTCATGAATGGGAACTCTCCGGGTTTCCCCATAATCAACAAAGAGTACAGTTACATTAGAAGCCTGGTGCTTTTGGATGACCAAAGCTCGAGACCACATTCTATTTTCTGGATGTCGAGCAACACAGGCAGCTTCCAAAGGAGGCTGAAATTCAGAGTTTGCATAGTACCTCTGGAGATCTTGAGCTAGCTGTTTCAGGCATCTTGCATCACTAGCCAAATGACACCAAAAGTTATTTGCACTCTCAATGTAGGATATTGTAATGTCAAATGAGCTGCCAATCTGAAACATGTACTCCCCGAAAGCAGCTGTTCCAGCAGGAAAACGGGACGACTGTGAAACAGGAGTTGTTTTGAACCTGTCAAAAGTTTGAACCACTTCAGTATTTGGTGTGACCACAGGTTTATCCATAACGTCCATGTCTGCAAAACCTGCAATACAGAGCAGCTTTGAAAAATCTTTTTCTCCATCTGACCTAGAATCAATGACCTGGACAAAATGTGTATCATGCAACTTGGCAAGTACATGTACATCAAGAACTTTGTCCACAACAGATTTAGCAAAGAATAATGTGGCTTTAAAATCCCACTCGTCACTTCTGGGTTGAATGCCATAAAGAGCACATTTAATTGCCACAGCTGGTAGGTTTTGATACCCGAAAGGCAACTCACGAAGGTCACTACAATCAACCAATTCCTTGTTTCCATAATCAAGGAAGAAAACCTCTGCCTTGTTCTCGATGACTTCACAGATAGCAGCCCTATAGAACACATCATCTTGAGCTTTGGCCACACAAATTAGACCAGTTGAAGGCTTTCTAATCAATCCAGGGGCTCTAGTCAGATCACTGTACAAATCTGTCAGGTCATTCATTAGCTGGTCAAACTCTGCAGCATATTTCTGTGTTTGGATCCAGAACTTTGAGGGGCTATCAACATGTTGGACAACTGCCACATGGTCAGTATTAGGTGACAAGATTTCTGTAAAAATCCCCTTCAAATCCTCTGCTCCTCGTGTCTCACGTTTGACTGAAATCTGGCACCTCTGACATGTTCCAATCTTGTGCACAGCATAACCTTTACAGCAGCTTGACTCTATTAAGCACTTCTCCGTTGAGCCAAATAATTTGTTGATATTTGTGCTTTCTTCTCCATAGAGTGTAACATAGTGCACACCTTCAGAGAGGCTTTGATACTCAAATTTGGCAATCACGGTTTTGTTGAGCAGTAAGGATTTCAGATAATCAATCTGTGACACTGTCCAACCAACACCTTGGTCAATAACTCCATGAAGAGAGCAAACGTAAGTTACAACAGGCATTCGGAAGAATTCCGTCTCCAGTGGTCTAACGTGATCTAACTGAACAACTTGTTTCTTCCCATAATCCACATGCAGCACCTCAGCTACACTGTTGGTGGACAAGACCTGCTGCAGAACAGAGCGATACCACCTTCCATCAGTTCCTCTCGATGCACAAGGGGCCCCCAAGTTCTCAGGTCTTGCAAAGTGAGATCCAATTGCTCTTTCGTAATGCCCCGTTATCTGCTCGGTCATTTTCTTGAGTTCCTGGGAGAAAACCTTCAGCTGACAGAAGACACGTTGGGGACTGTTTACCTCCGTAATTAGCACGATCTCAGTGGTTTCAGCTTGTAGCTCTGGATACATGTAACACAGCTGGGTCTTGATTTGTGGTTCACAGCCCATGGATGCGATCCTCAACAGCTCTCTAGACTCAGCATCACACTTTAAGGACCCTAAAACAAAGTCTTTGAACCCTTCATTTGACAATATCCTTGCAAATCCCATCTCATGCATTTGCCTAGACAGACACGGAATGTCAAGTAGAAATGTATGCTGGAGTACGGTAAAATCCAGAACACAGGCAGTAACTGTTCTCCCACGGAAGGATTTCATGAACCCCAAGGCCAACTTTGACCATCGGTTTTCTGCTGACAATGGCAGGACATTGGAAAGAATGCAAAATTCAACTTCAGGAGGCAGGTTGAAAAAGTCCTTCTGACCCCATGCCAAAAGGCTAAAATGAGCCGGAAGTGTTCTGCCTTCATCAATGAGAAACACGTCATAGTGAGCATCGTTTCTTGACACAATACGGGCTCTATACCACGTTTCATAGACCCTGACGAGACAAAGGTCCCCAGGCTTGCCTTCTCCTTCACGAAGTACTTCTTTGGGATACTGAATCTCTTTTTTCATTTGTTGATATGCAAGCTTCTGATCTTGGACAAAATTACCCCAGAACTCCACCAGACCACAGAGAGGGTTCAGATTCACTCTAGTAATGAACACCGTCACAGTCGAGCCAGGTGACGGAAGTCCAGGAATTGAACACATTGTGCCGTTTTCCAGATTTCAGGTGTTCAGTGACTGATATTGTATCTACAAAAAAAAAGAAAAAAATAAAGAGCACATTTGGAAAGTACACCTTGTAATGCAAGCTTAAAAACAAGAACATAAGCATTTAAATGGTTTAATCAATCAGAGAAATAAAAGAACGGAGCAAAGTGTGGGCTTAGGGCAGAGGTTCCCAAACCTTTTTGGGCAAACCACCCCAAATGGGCATTACAGATTTCTTACATTTTTGCTATTCTAGATTTATTGTATAATGCAGGACTAGAGTAACATTTAACTGTGTTAGTAACATGTGGCATACAAGTGACTAAAAACCATAGAGTATAACTCAGTAGTGGGATTTGTTGGGCTGTTACAGGAAAGTCCATGTGGGGGTGGTGTGATGCCACAAAGCAGAGGGGTCTGGTTTATATCTGAAGCATAATCCTTCACACACTTGTGGCACTGTTCATGCACTTGTTATGCATTTATAATAATAATACTATGTACTGGATTGTTGCCTGGTCTCATTTTCACTACAGAAGAACATGTGCCTCAGGTCTTCATTTTCAATTAATTAAATCATTTAACATGATAAAAGTACAAACCCCATGTCCTGAAAAGTTGGGTCACCTTATAACAATGCAATAAAAACTGAAATCTGTCATTTGTTAGTACACTCGAATCTTTATTTAACAGACAAAAGAAAAGATTTTCAGTGTTTTCAGTGACTAACTAAATTTGCTGTTAGATATAAACAACTTTAGAAATTGATGCCTGGAACACACTCAATAAAAGTTGTTGCAGAGGTGTGTTTACACTGAGTCACATCACCTTTACTTTTAATGATACTTTTTTATCATTTGGGAATTAAAGTTACTAATTGTTGTAGTTTTGCAAGTGGAATTTTTGCCCATTCTTGCCATGTACAAGACTTGAGCTGCTCAACAGTTCATGGTCACTGTTGTCTGATTCTCCTCTTCATGATGCTCCATACATTTTCAATAGGAGACAGATCTGGACTGTAGTCAGGCCTGTCAAGTCCCACTGTTGTAACTGGTGCAGAACGAGGCCTGGCGTCATCCTGCTGAAATACACATGGAGTTCCTGGGAAAAGACGTCGTCTTGACGGCAGCACGTCTTTCTCCAAGATACCAACATAATCCTCCAGAATGGTACCTTCACATATACAGTGGTGCTTGAACGTTTGTGAACCCTTTAGAATTGTCTATATTTCTGCATAAATTTGACCTAAAATATTGCATATGGCAAAAGCATGTGAACCTTTGCATTTACTATCGGGTGTGACCGCAATAACTGCAACTAAACATTTCCTGCAATTTATGATTAGTTGATTCATGATTAGCACATGGGCTTAGAGGAAGTTTACCCCATTTCTTCATACAAAACAGCTTCAACTCTGTTATGTTGGTGGGTGTCCTCCTATGAACTGCTTGCTTTAGATCCTTCCACAACATTTCTATAGGATTAAGGTCAGGACTTTGATTCGGCCATTCCAAAACTTTAACTTTATTCTTCTTTGGGAGAACGACTGTTCTTAGGGTCATGATCTTGCTGCATGACCCATGTTCTCCTGAGATTCAGCTTACACACAGATGTCATGAGATTTTCCTTTAGAATTTGCTGATATAATTCTGGATTCATTTGTCCATCAATGGTGGCAAGCCGCCATGGCCCAGATGCAGCAAAATCAACTCAAACCATGATACTACCAAAACCATGTTTCACAGATGGGATGAGGATTTTATGCCAGAATGCAGTGTTTTGTGATCTTTAGCAAACTGCAGACAGGCAGCAATGTTCTTTTTAGAGAGCAGCGGCTTTCTCCTTCCAACCCTGCCAAGCAGGCCACCGTTGTTCAGAGATCACTTGCTCTTGTGTGATCTTTGTTGGTTGACCACTCCTGGGGAGGGTAATCATTGTTTGTACACAATCTGTCTGACTGTGGATTGTTGGAGACTCTTTAGAGATGGTTTTGTAACCTTTTCCAACATGAGGAGCAACAACAATTCTTCTGAGGTCCTCAGGCCAATCAGTGTCATATAACTGATTCTGTGCCAGTCACATTTACACTTGTGCACGAAGGCTACCGCATCACAAACACACCCACATATGAACAGCACAGTGCTTTTACTAACTTCAGCCACTCGCCTGTTTGTTTATGAGACCGGTGCTGACATGTTGACGATGAGGAAGTATCTGATTTCAGTTGTTTTTAGTGCTAATTAGCAGTGGTGGAAAGTACTTAAGTAGTTTTTTGGAGTATCTGTAGTTTACTTGAGTATTTTCATTTTGGGAGACTTTTACTTTTACTTCGC
>JAOVVH010000010.1:19256574-19272518 GCA_028566435.1 Scorpiodoras heckelii
CACACACACACACACACACACACACACACACACACACACACACACACACACACACACACACACACACACTCTCCCATCCCTCTGCAACTTTGCACAACCTGTTTCAACTTGAAAAATATTTACTGCTGCTATTCTCTTTATGTTTATATTTTTCACTATACTGTTCTGCATGTTATTCTCCATACATCCCATATAGAACTGTGTACTGGTCAACACCACAATGATTCTGTACAACAATTATACTATCTGCATTCTTTGTATTGTCTTGCTCTGTTCTGTACTGTCTACCCTGTTTGTTTTGTCCTGCATCTTTTGAGCCATTTTAGATAAAAGCCATCAGAGTGTTGCCTGAACACATGCATCAATAGAAGAGATGAAGGAAATATCAAATAATCAAGATGCTGGACATTTAATTTCTTTGTTGTAAATATTTAAAAATTCTAAAACTTTCTGTATATTTCTGATTTTAAACAAATTAACAAAACAAAACAAAAAACCCGACCAACACAAATTTAAAACGTGGTCTCAAGACTATTGAAACAGCCTGTACACTCAGCTAAGAGTTGCATACTGTCTCTTTATTGTCCTTATTAATTTATGCATTTGTTTTGGATTGCTTGCTTTTAAAATAGTGGAACAAATTTCATAAAATTCTCCTAAATAAGTGATTTACACTTAAATTTTCAGTTACTCGTGCATTAACTTTGAATCCTGAATTGAGCTTTGCATTAGTGCTCTTATATCTTAATTTACACAAATGGAGCTCTCGGACATGAACTTTTCCCCCTCAGTAAACTGGAATTTTATGAATACCACTCCTTTAAATAATTCACAAATAAATTTATTCACATCCAGGTTGATAAATGAAGGCCACTGCTGGTTGGTGTCATTGGTTAAATAGAAGCTGTATCTAGAACCTTGACAACATTACAGCTACTTAGGTCACAGAACATTTAGCAGAACAATGCTTCTGAAATATGCTCACTTTTTGCTCAGTTCTTAGCATGAATATGTATTTATACACTTCAGTTTACTGCTCACTGTTTTGCCTTACCTACCTTTATGCTGCCTTTATGGCAGTTTTCTTGTTCTTGTCACGCCCGGTGTAGAGAAATACCACGTACCAAATGCTGATAAAATCCCCCAAATTAAATCTTATCTGAATGGTCAAACTTAATCACTTAAACACATTAAACAGTATTCAAGTCTTGAATACTTATAGCTTGACCAAACAGCCCAGATACCATCAAATCTCATGCAAACGTACATTTCATAATATTTTATGACTTTCACACTATTTTTTATTCAGCTAAAAACAAATGCCAAAAAAAATCTAAACCAACAAATAGTTTTTAGAAGTACAGAAATGATCTTCAAAACAGTTTATAATCATATAAGTACTTTTTTATTCATACCGAATTTAACTGTATAATTCATTTCCAAAACATCAGAGAATGTAATGATTCATGGGGGCAAATAATATATAAAGATCATTACACAAATTGGTATTTACCCTTTTTGTAGTAAAAAGTCTCACAGTTAGTAAGACTTGTATAGTTATAGCAACACAACACAGTGAAAACACCCTTCTTTAGATATTGTGTCCCATGAGAATAAAATGCTACTGTACAATTTCCCATTTACACAGTCTCATCCAAGTGCACAAAAGATCCCACATTTTATTGTGTCAAGCAGCCAGTCTGAATTGTGTGAACATGGGTGTGGAATTGTCTGATAGGATGATAAAAACTGCTAATTCTCCAAAAGAAGAGAGAAGTCTACACATGAGTTCAGTGAAAAAAAATAACACACAGCTGTATCCCAATCTTGCATGGAATTTGTAGGAGTTGAGGTGAGTGTGACGCAACAACACTGTATCTGTTTTTGTTTAGTGCTACAGATATCAGTATCTGGTCATGGCCTAAAGCATGGCTTAATTATGAACAGTACCACTGCAGCCCTGAAAAAAAAAAATAGATGTAGAAATGGCACCGCTGTCAGCATGGTGTCGATGAATTCTGGCTCTGAAAGTTTCTCAATATCTGTTACATCACTTAGGTTCATAATTAGTCTCAATAAGAGATATGTGTGGGATTGTTTTTTAATCTCACTAACACGGTTCCTAGTTGTAATATTTTCTAGTGAATTGGTTGATTCTGTTTCCCAAAAACGTAAACAAAAACGTAGCTGCAGGTAAGCCAGTGTGACCACTACCCCACAAGCTTAATATCTGACTGCTTGCTTATACTGCATGAAAGTAATTACAAATTAGCATCCCTAGGATCTCAATCATGAGGCAAATGTCTAGTCTCAACCAGAGGTCTTGTGAACAAACAGTGAACCAAAAAGACCCTAAATAGTGCACCTCTTCTTCACATGTCTGTTTATCTGAGTTTAGAACACATTATCTATTCAATCAGCATAATGCATTAATATACTGTTACATTCCTAGTAGAAATTCTACTGAGTGAGAGTTATCCATGCATTTCCAATTTATTGGGTGCATCTACCTTGAGAATAAAACAAAGGATGGGCTTGGTCAGTGATTGTATAAAATAAATAAATAAATAAATAAAGAAGTATAGAAAGATAAAAAACACAAAAAGGTACACACCTGTGTCTAACCTTAACGGATAACATCTTAATACATCTGTTACAAGTAACAAGCAATGATCTGCTCTATTTTTTTTATTCAAATGGATTATATTGTAGATGCTAATGTTAATAGTAAATGATTTTTTTTCGAAAGACACGAAATGCTAAAGAGATTTTTAAAAGCAAACATATGAAATACAAAATATACAAATGTTTAAAGGGTGACATCAGTAGATATTCTTACTCCCATTTTTGTATGCATCAATATCGTTGATTACATTCTCATTACGTTACGTACTTGCTTGTTACATTCAACTAGTTTTGGGTAATATCAGGTGGTATGGTGTTAATATTGGTATCGATAACAATTAATTTCCATGCAAATTGTCATACATGAGTCCTAAACATTTCAGATGCTCTGCAGGTTTTATTAGTAACTAAGGCTGTGATTGGTGTGTGTTTTCAGACTTCACAATAATTTTTAATAAGAACAGTTCAGTTGTTCCCAATCACCATCCTGGTAAGTGTTAATTCTATTGCTTAATCATTTCCAAGGCTTTCCAAAGTTTCACATGGACTATTTTGTAAAATAGCACAGAAATACAGTAGTTGCAAAATGAAGATTGGAACTGCATTAGCACCCATGATTTCAATTCCATCTTATTCTCAAATCTGAAAAAGAAAACTATGGACACCAACCATGAGTAGGTTTGGGGTAAGGGGATCATTGTGTTCACTTGTGCCCAGATTTTTGTTTAAGTATTTCATGAAAGGAATGATGTGTTATGACAGGAAATATGTAGTGCATCCAGTCCTCAGTACTGGGACTGAGAATCATGGCAATGACAACATAATAGGTTTTTGCTTGGCTTGTTCATGTCAAGGAAACAGTGCACAGTTCACTCCTGCTTGACTCCAATCCAATGTCTGCCACTTCCAGCAGATTTGAACTGAGACATTTTCACACATCCATCTGACACCTATAATTAGATTGAGATGATGGACATTCCAGTTATCTCTAACTGGCTTCTGACTGTAGTTCTAAGATATAACATTAATATCCAGTAACTCAAAAGCAAGATCATTGTCATGATTTCTTTAATTAGTGCTTTGTCAAACATATGTAGACTTCTCTGGTGGACATGGCATCATTTGTAGCTGTGTGAATGCACTGTTTAAAATAAAAGGAAATTCAATTTTAAAGGACATCACAGAAAATGCATGTTCTGTGCCAGGGCTTTGAGTTTCTTGGCCAGAAGCCAGGATTTCATTAGAGGTTTTTTAACACTTCATTAATTTACAAAGGCATAAATTCTTATGGCAAAATTATCTGGTATGTATCTGGTAGAGAAAAACTGATACTTACTATGTGACAGAAAATGTAATGGGTCCAGTAAAAATTTGAATGAAACGTTTGTGAATGTTTCAACAAAAAACTTTTCCATTTTGCTCTTTGCAGATGATTCATTAGGACATGAGTGGGATAAAAAGAAGAGAAAAGGCAGTGAAACAAAAAAGGTATGAACTTTTTCTGTAACCTTTCCCTTTGAGAAAGAGTGGTATGACACAGTTGAGATAAAAATATAAAACTTTTAACTTCATTAAATTTATAAATATTATTTGTACCACAGATATATTTCTGTACAGAGTGAATTTGCAGTACTCTTCATTAGAGAAAGCACTGGCTGTATTTTATTAACTGTCATTTAACAGTCATGTATCTGGTCACACTATAATGACCTTGATGAATGGCAGAATCCCAAGGGTATATGACCTGAACTTTCTCATTCATGACAGCTGAGTAACTGCTCAACATGTCCTCTGTGATGTCACACACACATGATTACACCCACACACACCCACACAAATGCACTTATTCACCAGAACATAAAGCTTATAACTCCTGTCTAACACGTCACGCTGTATAGTGGTTATATGTTTTAATATTCGATGAACAGATACATAATTCCATGCATGGGAAACAGAGGCTTTATTCCCTTGATTTTACTTTAAAACAAACGCAGGATGGCAGGGTATTGTACACAATCTACACAGTGCTCTCCATCACCCATTCCGAGCCTTCCAGAGTGCCCCTGCTGCTAGCCATGTCATCCTTGAGCAACATACCATTGATGGAGCGGCTACGTTTGGTCCAAACGCTGATCGATGTTGCAAACTCACCGGCGTCAAATGAGTGACTCCGTCTGAACTTGGAGTCCAGTGTCCGGCCCAGCAGAGGCTCCTTGTCATTCGGGGGCACTGCTGATGCCATTGCACGACCAGATTTGATGTTTCCCGCTGGTGCCTGGCCCTTAATCTCCAGAGAGTTAATGGCCCCCAACAGATGGTCCAGATTTCCTCTTGGTTTGAGAGATGCTGATCTCCAGATGGTGGCCAAAGCACTGTTGGGGCTGCAGGAATGCAAGGCATTCACAGAAGTAGCAGAGGAGGAGGAGGAGGAGGATGATGACAGAGAGCTCATACTCTGGAGAGAGCCACATTTAAACTCCACCACCTCATCTCGTAGGCTCACCTTAGGTTTGGCTTTGAGTTTGGCTTTGGAATTGGAAGGGGGCATAAAGACTCCATTTTGCCCTAGATGCCTGTCACTGGTCTGAGAATAGGTATCACCAATGTCACTTAACTTGCTAACAGGTAAATCACCCCCAACTGCAGTCAATGTTCCACCCTCTCCAGCCTTGTAGCGCACCATTAGGATGACGATGAAGACCAGCAAAGTAGCCACGATGACACCTCCTACCACCAGGATCATGGTGCCACCCAGTAGCTGCCCATGCAGAGAATGACATTGTGGGTAATCATCTCGGGTAAAGAACTCAACACAGCCCACAATACTGGTGGCTGTCAACGTAGTGGCCGAGTCATCCCAGGCTGCCAAGATGCACAAATCATAGCGGGTTCCAGACACCAAGTTGTTTACTAGGAATGCCTTACTGGAAGAAGGGATCATCCTTTAAAAGAAAGAAATGCAGTTTATAAAATCCAGTGCAATAACACATGCTCTCAAAAAAGAGTGTTATATTAGCATGCAAGGATCCACAGCACTGTTGCTTTAACTATGCAAAGGGGTCCCTATATTTCTATTAACACTTAAATGTTTTTTCAAATGAATATACAATATTGTTAAAATAATGCCTTTAAGAGAGTGCCTCAACCTGCTGTGGAAATTTAACCTGCTGTAATTTTATGCTCAGAGTGGGAAAAATTCAGAATACAGGCATATTTGACAGGATGCTTTTGCTTTTTAATGTTTGTGTTACTCCAGCACTTTACTTAACGTCTTCCTTGTTAATTTGATCTGTGGTGAGTATGCAGGATGCATCAGAAAAACAGGATGGAAGAGCTTCAGGCTTTGAATATGATTATGATTATTTCTACTTAGCATGAACAAGACTTTTTTTTGTACAATTAAGAATGATTTTTAAGATAACTGGTGTTAACTCTTTAAGCCATCTGCCTTGA
Source organism: Scorpiodoras heckelii (assembly GCA_028566435.1). Taxonomy (NCBI): domain Eukaryota; kingdom Metazoa; phylum Chordata; class Actinopteri; order Siluriformes; family Doradidae; genus Scorpiodoras; species Scorpiodoras heckelii. The sequence continues at coordinate 19,262,653 of JAOVVH010000010.1, forward strand.
CACAGTGTTGCAGTGAGCTGGATGGGATAGGATAGGATAGGATAGGATAGTATAGGTTAGGATAGGATAGGACAAGATAAGGCTGAAATTGGTTGAGAAGTTATACATTTGGACATCTGGCAGAAGAGTGTTAATGAACATTACTTCCATACCAATGGACTGGACATGTGACGAAAGTTTCACCATCATCTGAGGAACTGAGGAACAGTTAATCCTACTGAATATAAAGAATTATGCATAATTCATCACCTTAAAGGTGCTATAAGTATTTTTAGTAACACTTTGGTAACCATCACTAAAATAAATAGCTTGAGAAAAAAAAATCTTCAAAAGAAACAACTTGGTAAAATAGAGTGCAAATGGAAAGAGGTATGAATAACTGTCTTGGTAGTTAGTTGGATAAAAGCATCAGCCAAGTGAGCAAAATGTAAATCTAAAACATTTAACATTAACTGTAATATTTTTACAAGCATGGTAAAAAACCATTGTAGAATCACTCACTTTCTCACTTTCACTATCTTGGGATCCCCGGGTGGTGGTCAAAATACACCCTGGACAGAACACCAGTCTGTCACAGCGTACCATGCACACACAGTCACACACCCAGGATCAAACCTGGGATTTTGGCGGTGTGAGGCGGCAATGCTAAACACTATGAAATTGCATTTCATTTCTTAACATCTTACAAAAGCATCAGGATAGATGTTAGTTCTTTTTCTAGAATCAGTTTTGTAAGTACTTGCATGGAAGAAAATCGTTGCTGTGCTTCTGTCCTTTCTCTTCATTGCTCTGTGCTTGTGCATTTTTAGAATAAGGGACTATGGAGAGACACTGAATTAGCTTTAATAGCTCAGAGCATTTTAAATTCACATTACAGGTCCAGTTGATTTATCATCTCAAAATGACACTACATGACTGAAATACTTCATAGTCTTATGAATGGACCTTCATTGCTCAGTTGCCACTCATTCAACTGTCAGAATGAAAGCTCTTTTGATTACATGCACTTCACACAGAGTATTTTATATCGGACATTTGGAATGGCATTCGTTAGTAGCCTGGTTGGATGCCATTCGCGCTCTGTACATCACCCCTCTACGTTTAGTTCTCTCTTATACATGCACACATTAGAGAGCTCATCTCTGATTCCCTGGCATAGTACAGTTTATATAGGATGTGAAGATACTGTGAAATTTCAGTATACTAGGCCACAATTTCCTAGATATCAGTGGCTATTTCAAACTCATGTGCTCCCCTGCACCCAATACAGATTGATTTTGTCCAGCAGTTAATTCAGTTTAATTCAAAAACTCAGACAAAGTGAAACCCTGGTGGGACAAATTTTGTTCTGCCTATCATAGTAGTATGGAAAATAAGAGATGGTTTAAAATGGGATGAAATGAAAGTTTTAGCAGGGCTCCAGGCACTAAAAGGCAATTTCAGAAGATCAAGGTGCTGCTTTCTCAAAGACAGCATGAGGCCATAATATTAATCATGGTGAGTGAGTCATGAAATGCAGCTAGCAGGAAACAGCTACTATAACAGTGAGCAAATATTGGCCCGCCTTTCCCCTAAGAGCTTTATGGACCTTGTCTGCAGCAACTTTGACCCATTTGCACTTTTAGCCGTAGACCTGATCTAATAAAACATACACACCAATAAACAAAATGTTTCCACCACCCACTTCTTTTGCTGCATCATTCCTCCCTCTCTAATCATCACACCATTTTGTAGCTTATTTTTATTCCCACATTTCTCAGTAGACACTTCCAGTTTCAGACATAACTCCTTCTTGCTCCTACTGGACTAATGTCATGCAAATGTACAATGTAACATTGATTAATCTGTGGCAAGGAGATTTGATTGTCTTTATGCAGGCAAAAATAGTAAACAGGCCAGGAACAGGCAGGGAGAGAATAGAGAGTGTGCGGTGTGAGATAAAAGTGGCTTGACATTTGTCTGGTCTGGCCAATGAGCTGATCTCAAATGCACACTGAGTATGACTTTACATTAACTCTAATGGGTAGATGCATTAAAAAGAAATATGGAATCATGCAGAAGCAGAGTCTCTTAAGGCCCTCTTTCTGTGTTGGTGTCAGATAAACTCTGTAATAGGCTAAACAAACAAAATAAACTCTACCAGAGTGATACACACCACAACACAGATGATATTATAGAGATATATTATAGAGTTCAATACATAGATATGGTTAATGAGAGAAAGTGATTTATTAATTTGTGAGATGAAGAACCATACACCTAAAGTAAGGTCCTCCCAGCAGTAATTACCCAGATCAAATCTACTGGTAGATTTTTCATGGCTTAACACTTGAGGTTCTCACTTCTTGTATAACACACTATAACTGAGTTTAATAAAATGACATGATGAGCTGCCTTTGTTTACTGTCAATCAAACATGGGCTTTAATAAAGCAGAGATCCAGAGCAATGAATAGCCAATGAGCAAAGCTCCCCAGACAGCATGGTGATGTATATCACAAAAGAGACAGACACTAAATCGCACAGTGGGTAACATTATGGACTATGAGTGATAAGAGTGTCATAGATGCCTTATGGCAATCCAGCTAAAACATTACAGTGGCTTTCCATTTAACATGTCACTTCCTATCTATAATCCACTTATATCTGCCCTATGGCAGTATGCTAGATGTCTTTAACTATCCTGGCCTGCTCTCTACTTAGCAATGTTATGCTCTATTGGCCCTGACATCATCTTTGCGTTTCTGCAGCATACATGTACAAGCTATTTTAAAAAATCTCTAAATATTGAAATTCATTCATTCCATCCATCCATCCATCTATCCACCCACCCTTCACTTCAATAATGAAAATTTATACTTTCAAACTGATTGAAATAATTACGTATAGTCAAACTGTTTTACATTTACAGGAATAAAAAATCTGCATAAATGTTACTGTGGTAACAATAGTGTCAGTGGTAACAATGATACCACTTAGAAACACCACATGGATAGTACACACTGTAGAATACTCCTACTTTATATGATTATACCCCAATTTCAACACAAATGATAAATACATAATACCCTAAGAGACATGGCAAGTGCAGATTTACAGCCAATGGACTGCACAGAAGGGAGGGAGCCGTCACACATTTTCTCCTGATACTAATGGATAAATGATTTAAATGGCATTAAGTAATAGGATTTTCTCTCCGCTTTGGTTTTTCTGCTCCTCTTGCTCAGATCTGCAGCACTATTCTTGCATACTCTAAAACACTTTATATCATTATCATGGGCCTGGGGACCAAAAGACACACATGCTACTCATGAGATTTGAGAAATGCAAAGAAATGAAAGCAGAATTGGGGAAACAGGAAAAGAAACCAATGCTTTTCACCCACACTATAGAAGTGTCAGTAATAGAACAGTGTATATATCGACTGACACTGGACACAGGGGAATATTCACACTGTGCCAAGTCAGGTGTGTGTAAGCTTAGTCTGTCCAGATATACTGTATGTGTGCAGTAATGTCCATTCCATTACATAAAAGTATTGCAGGTATTGTATTAAATATGAATTATGGTCTATTTGCAACATAGTATTATACTTCAATTATACTAATAGTGATTCCAGGTACTAGTCTTTAATATAGACTAATCGTTTATCTTGGGTTAGCTAGCTTGCAAATGATCTCAGCTAACAGTTTGACATTTTTATTTGTTAATTTGTCACTTATGTCAAGAGAAAGGCTAGGGGATAGGAGCTCATTTCTTACTGAACTAAAAATGCCTGAAAAAACAATGATGATGATGATGATGAAAAACAATGACTGGCAGTCAGAAAAACAAGATAAAGCTGCTTTATTAACTACTTTGTGAACCTAACAGGAGATGATGGATAGGTTGTTGAAGAATGCAACAAGGTCACAATATCAAAGATTAAATTCTTATCCCCTAAGCACATTCATCACTTTCTGGTGTATCTAGTGATGTAGGTGATCAAGTGAATATGAAATCCCTTATCTCACAGTATGACAGAACTGGAAGGGTTGCTTTTTTAGTCTATAACAGTTTGATAATACCATACCTGTAAATGAGCACTTCGTCATCAGAGCAGTTGTATTGCAGTTGGTACATTTTCACTTTGGGTGCTGCCTTGCTGATGGACCATCTGATGAGGGCAGAGACTGAAGTCACCTCAGAAACCCAAACTGGCTTGTCCTTTTCTGGTTGACTCTTGGGGGTGGCTTTTGAAGTTCCTGTGATATCAGAAAGGCGGGATTTGGGTTGTCCTGTCCCATTGTTTATGTGGGGCAGCTGGACAACTGACAGTTCTACTGAAGCAGTGGATTCACCAGCAACATTGGCAGCAATACATGTGAATGTGCCAAAGTCTTTTGATGTCGTAATGGTAATAACAAGTGTGCCATTGCCATACACCACCATCCGAGAGGAGTTGCCAAGGAGATGGTCATCAGGGGCCACCCAGTGAATTGTGGGAGTCGGGTCTCCACTAGCCTCACATCTCAAGCTGGCTGTTTGGCCCTCTAGAACCAACATCCTGTGTGTGTGCTGCGTGATAAGGGGCTGCTCACATATAAACTCATTCTCCCTTATGCTCCAGAAGTAACGGCCCTTCAAATTTGAAGGGGAAGCACAGGTTTCCAAGTCATTTTCACGCTCCAACCTTCGAAACCAGAGCAGCTCACAGTTGCAGTGCAGTGGATTGCCACCAATGCTCAGTGAAAGCTGTGGTGCAAATGGTGTAGAGACTTGCACAAATTCCTGCAATGAATCTTGTGCCCGAGCAAAAATCGGGTCTGGTGGAAGCTTCCGGAGGCGGTTGGATGTCAGGTCCAGACGTGCAAGTCTTTCCAGGTCAGTAAAGGTACCTTCAGGAATGTATTCCAGCAAGTTGTGGTCCACGGTGAGCTGGTGCAGGTTGACCATCTGACGCACTGAATCCCAGGGCAGCATCTGCAGGTTGTTGTATGATAAATCAAGATCCTCAATTGCTGGCACCAGGTCCTGGAAGGCATGTTCAGAGATGTGGCGTAGCTGGTTATTGTTTAGAATTAGGTATTGAAGGTTTACAAGTCCCCGTAGATCATCTGGTCCCACTTCAGCCAGCCGGTTGTTGTCCATGTGCAGCGAGCGCAGTGTCTCAAGGTCAGCGAAGGAGAATGGCTGGATGGAACTGATGCTGTTGCGTGACAGTGTCAGATCCACTAATTCACTCATATTAGCGAAATCCTGCTGCGTAACACGCAAGATGAAGTTTCCACCTAGACGGAGCTCTACTGTGTGCCGGTTAATGTCAGTTGGTACGAACAAAAGGCCTTTAGCGGGACACAGAGTCCCAAGAGACTCAGACAAATTCTGGCACACACAGTATTTGGGACACGCATGAACAACCACCACAGGAATAACCAGGACCAGCAGCTGCCAAAGCACACGGTCCATGGTCGATTCATAAAAAGGGGCCTGTAGGATGAAGAGAAAGAGAATTTAAATATGATTAGTAATTAAGAATTTTATAGACATGATTCAAATCTTATCTGATAGGAACTAATGAGGAACAAAATATCATTGTCTTTGCAGCAGGTCTCTGCGGCAGATGTTTATTTATATGGTTTTGCACAAAGAATGCACAGTGACCATGGCCATACAAGTAGACTAGGAGAGGAAGGATTGAGAAAAAAAATCATGTGCATGTCTTTCTTCCCCTTTCCTGTCTCACCATTTCTGCACTTCTTAGCTGGGTATTTCTGAATTATTTTCCCACACATCATGACTAGATTGTGTTTGTACCAATATACTGTCAAGTCTTTAAAAGTTATGAACATATACAGAATAAATACTTTACATACAACAAGTTAATAACACACCTGAAATTCTTCCTAACAAAGTAAAAAAATTATGTTTACATTTATTCATTTGGCAGATGCTTTTAACTAAACGTCTTACAGTTTGAGATGAATGCAATCCAGACACAGCGCTAAGCATTTGAGGGTTAAGGACCTTGCTTAATGACCCAAACGTGACTGAATGGCTGTCATGGAATTTGAACTCACAATTTTCTGATCAATAGCTCAGTAGCTCAGAACACTGACTGAGCCATCATTGCCTAGGACAAGTTCTCAAGTTTGCTTTTTAGTATATCGATGACTTTATTCCATTTATAGTGGGAGAAAGGTATATTAATCAGTAAATATACATAAGAAGGTTACAGCTTGAAATAACTTGGGCAGGAACATTATGATTATTCAGCAAGTCCCTAGTCATTTATATTTCTGCGTATGTGTGAACTTTCAGAGAAGTACTTGCTTAAAAAAAGCAAAACAACCTTAGGCTTATTCATCATTTGTTTTGCAGTCTCATAATAAAAAAAATACTTTGGCTACATTTTACTTCGACTTTATAAGATATTCGCTAATAAATTTGTTTTGCAGGGTTTCTGAATATCAGTTAATTATAGATTGATTTAAAAGCTATGTCAATGCCATATAAACTCACATGACAAATGTAAAAAAATATGATTCAATTTCAGTTGCTACTTAATCCTGTTTCTGATTCAATTAATTAAAGTAAGAAAATGTTATCTTTAGAAAAGTTGTCTGTAAAAAAATGATGTGGGGGGCATTTTTTTTTAAAGATTGGTCAGGACTGAAAATCCCCATTAGGATAGGAATAGCTGATAATTTTGACATTGTGTGGACATTTGGCTTGTCCCCATGAGGAAAGTGTACTTTTCTGTTGTTTTTGTAAACAAAAAATAAGAAATAAAAGAGCCAGAAAGTTACCTTGTCATTACTGAGGTTAAGGTGTTAGGGTTAGGTTTAGGCATAGCATTAATTAACTGCATTATTAATTATGCCAATGGTAAGTCCTCACAAGCATAAGACAAAACTGTGTGTGTGTGTGTGTGTGTGTGTGTGTGTTTTCCCAGTCTCCAAGGGTCATCCCTATGGCCTCTGATCCATCTCTTCTTTGATCATTGTTGTTTCATCTTTTGTTCCTGTGTGTCTTACAGTGTGTGTGTTCAAAAGCTACATATGAACAGGATGAGTTCAACAAAGCAGTGCAGACAAGCAATGTGTGAGCATCTCAGTGTGACGCTATTATTTCACACCTTGGTCTTCACCTTTATTTTTACTCCTAATAACAAGCAGAGGCTTTCAGAACCTTCACAGAATGTGGGACAAAGCTAAACTGCTCACAATAGCAATGCAAATTGCAAGCATTGGCACATTGAGTACTGCTTGAATTGGTAATACTTTGGAGAGAAATCCCAATCATGCATTGTATGGTCCCACACAGATAAAGAGGAAAAAGAAATAAGACACAAGTATGCAAACAGCCCACCTGGATAAAATTGCAAAAGACAAGCCAGAGCCATTAAGTGGAGAGGTTAGTCGTTCTACACAACTATGCAATTACTGAAACATGACAGGAAGTGGCACCACTTCTTGCATCATCTCCCCACTAGCCTGAATGCATCACAGATCCAACATTTCTGTCAGTCACTGTGCACACCAGTGATAGGTTTTAAAATGGGTTCCAAGTGTTGTGTTATTTTCAGGTCATTTGGATTTCAGTTTTTATTTTCTAATTTATTTTTCTCCTTATGTTATATGCAATCACCAGTCCTTATAAAAGGAACAACTGTACACCTGCTCATTCATGCAATTATCTAGTCAGGCAATCATGTGTTCAGATACAGGTCAAGAGCTTCAGTTAATATTCATATCAAACATCTGAATGTGGAAATATGTACTGTGATCTGAGTGACTTTAACCATGCTATGTTTATTGGCTGGTTTGAGTATTTTAGGAACTGTGGGTCTCTTGGAATTGTCATATGTCACTAATAGTGAAAAAACAACATCCAGCAAACATCCAGCAAGTGGAGGTCCATTTGGGTGGAAACACATTGTTGATGAGAATGGCCAGATTGGTTTGAGCTGACAGGACGTCTACAGTAATTCAAACAGCCACTTTTTACAACTGTGATGAACAGAAAAGTATCTCAGAATGTACAAAAGGTCACAAGCTGAGGAAGATGAGCTCAGAACAGGCACACTCCAAAACTGAACACTTGAAATCTGCAAAAAACTTTGCCTGGTCTTTTTCCAAAGTTTAACTGTCCAGTTTTGGTGAGCTTGTGCCCACCGTAGCCTCAGATCATTGTTTTTATCCAGAAATTCTCAAACATTTAAATGAGTCTGTCTGGCACCAACATCCATGCCATGGCCAGAGCCACTGAGTTCACATTTTCCCCATTCTGATGCTTGATGTGAATATTACCTGAAATCTTGTGCTGAGAAACATTTTATGTGTACTGACTGATAATTCTCTCATAAAGCTTGGCATAAATTGGTGAACCAAGACCCATCCTTGCTTGCAAAGACTAAGCCTTTGGTGGATGCTCCTTTTATACTCAATCGTGATGACCTCACCTGCTACCAGTTAAATGACTAATTGTGGAACCTTCTAGTGTTATTTGTATAACCATTTAGGTCTTATTTTGCCTCTGTCCAACTTTTGTTTAGGTGTTGTGTGTGTTGCAGCTATTTCAGGCTGTTTATATCTCATTTTTAGAAAGTGTCCCAACGTTTCTGGAAATGGGGTTTGTTATATCAGGAGGGGATGAGGAAATGTACTACATAAAATCACAGTGTGATGCATGCATTTTGGGTGGATGTCAGACAGTAGTAAAAATGCTGAGGGTAATGCTGAAGTTTAAAAATTTTAACACATAATTAATAATGTTGCAATACAATACCTTTATGACAGTTCCAGGCAAAATTACATTTTAACTTATGAAACCAGATCTATTCATCTTTTTCTCCTACAGGAAACCTGCATAGGTTGGTTAGTCCTACTTCTTACAATCATGGATGGTAGCCAGTGTGATTAAACAAACTAAGAGGCACATCTGTTTAATGATGTGACCAGTTAAATACACAATCATAATGATGACTCTGCTCCCTGCTAAACCTCTAAACAACTCCTGCAAGAAATCCTAGATCTGTCATTCAATTATCTAATCAGCCAGTTATGTGGCAGCTTTGCAATGCATAAAATCATGAAGATACCGATCAGCCGCTTCAGGTAAGGTTTAGATCCACCATCAGAATGGGGAAAAATATGATCTCAGTGATTTAGACTGTGGCATGATTGTTGGTGCCAGACGGGCTAATTTGAGTACTTCTTTAACTGCTCATCTCCTGGGATTTTCACATACAATAGTCTCTAGAGTTCACTCCAAATAGTGCAATAAAGACAAAACATCCAGTGAGCAGCAGTTCTGCAGACAGAAATGCCTTGTTGATCAGAGATGTCAATGGAGAATGGCCAAATTGGTTCAAGCAGACATAAAGGATACAGTAACTGTCATGTTGTCTTGCAAATGAGACAGACTAAAGGGATCAAAAATACCTATATAGACATGGGGTAGTGACAACAATGATATGCAGTATCATGAGTATCAGTATCATATCATGAGATATCATATCTGTTTATTGAGAGATGCCAATTTATGGTAAACCCACCATTTGGTGTGGTGTGTTGATAAATGAGGTTGTTTCATGAAAAGGAAAGGGTTTGGAGGCTTTAGAGTAGAACACACAGTGCCTACCACCCCATAATTCCTCATGACTAAATGGGTTCATTTACTGAAAGGCCAGTACAAGCCAGTTCCTGCCACCCATGTAGCATAAATCACCGAGAAATCACAGGCAAGGACACGGAGGCTTTGGTGAATGGGCAAATCTCCCATGACCGTTTAATTTGAAGCCTGGATGTGGATTCACACACACACACACACACACACACACACACACACACACACACACACACACACACACACACACACACACAC
>JAOVVH010000010.1:19288212-19298484 GCA_028566435.1 Scorpiodoras heckelii
TAAAATTATACTGACTGTCATTTGGATTGACCATTTAGGAAAATCTGAGAAAAGTATCATTTGCATAATAATTTGGACATGGTGTAAAGCCAGCAAACAACACTTTCACAAAAGCACACTGTATTTCAATTCTTAACTTCTGCTTATCTGCTATACATATTTTATACAAAATAGCAGTGTTATAATTTCTTGCTAGGCTAATTGGTTTGGCTACCTCCGAAACCAAATCTTATTGGAGCAAATGGTCAGTCATATTACTATCCATACCATAACATTGACACATGATAGGGCTGTCAAAGTCATTTATAAATGTACAAAAAATTGTAAGTTCAAAAGGTTTAGTATGCAAACACATACACCGAAGTGCAGAAAAACTGGTACACCAGTCTAATACTTGATAGGTCCCCCAAGGGAGTGTAGGACTGCAGAAATATGATGGGTCATGGTCTCCACAAGTTTGTGGAAATATAATGTAGGCAATGATCACCATACTTCCTGCAGAACGGTCCACAATTCTGTTGTATTCCAAGGTGTAGGATCTCTGTGTTCCATAGTGCGTTGCATGGCATCCCAGATGTGTTACATAACATTGAGATCTGGTGACTTAGGTGGGAATGGCAAATCCCCAAACTCAGATGAACTTTTCTATAACCATATTTTGGTATCTCTAGGTGTGTTTGGTGGCGCACTGTCCTGTTGGAAGAGGCCAAACCCATCTGAATGAATGGAGGGCATGAACAGGTGTAACTCGTCAGAAAGGTGGCACACATAGTGTTCACCTGTCAGAGAAGTTTGTAGACGTACCAGGGGTCTCATGGAATGCCAGTTAAACAAATCCCATACCAGTATGGTGCCACCACCAGCTGCTATAGTCCCCTGGGGATCGGGATCCATGGTTTCATGGGATTTTCTCCACACAGGGATCCTTCCATCTGCCCGTCACAGTTTGAAACGCGATTCGTCAGACCAGGCTGCTCGTTTCCAGACATCAAGTGTTCAGTGGCGGGGTTGTCCAGCCCAGACGAGGCGCATAGCTCTGTGTCATGCATTCATCAGGGTTACCCGAGTTGGGCGTCAGCTCCTAAAGCCCATATCTTGGCGGGAATGTTGCACATTCATCACGCTGATGTTTGTTGAGGCCCCAGCATTGAATTCCGATGTTACCTGAGACAGTGTTACATGTCTATCGCGTGAAATGTTTCGTGCCAGCCGACATTGGTCACGTTCACCCAGAGCCTTTTTGCGGCCAAACTGTTGTCATAAGGTCGAGGTTTTGCCAGAATTCTTTTAGTCACGGTACACCCTTGAAATATCACACATGAAAATCCAAACTTTGCTTCTACCTTCGAAATGCAATGAAACATCTCACGAGCTCCAACTATTAAACCGTGTTAAAAAATGCAAAATCATGATACTTGCCATTCTCATGGCGGAAACATCTCTAGAAGCTTCCATAGATGTCTATCGCTATATACACGCAGTGGTGGATGCATCCAATGATGTGCATAGGCGGCATTGCTAAGTATTTTGCATAGGCTAGTTGGCACCAGTTTGTCTGGCACTTCAGTGTATATTTCTATTATACGTATTACATTATACATACTGTAGTGCTACTACTATTGTTCAAATATTTAAGGGCTAAAAATATGAGCATTAGCAGTAGCACTATAATATGCATTAATGTTGCACATTCAGAATTATTCCAAGAGAAAAAGCTTTCAAACACTACAGCAATGCAAAAGAAGGGAATAATCAAGGAAGAAATTATCAAGAAAGGAATGACCTGCATGCTTTTCCACATTCAGACAAGCAAGCCAGACATGAATATTAAACAGCAGGTTGAGACACAGCCAGTCAACTCCTCTCAGTCACATCATACACTTTTCCCCATGACCTCATTATCAATAGAAGAAAAGTAGGTCAGGTGCCATGGAGTGCATCTTTAAAATGCAACAACGATTCGACACTCTGCTCTACTTTTTAAATGATTCATGTATATGATGTACATTATGACAATAGTACTAGACCTATCTTTAAATATTTAATAAGATTTTGTATGATTTTACTAAACAGTAGAAAATTCACCTGCATATAAACACTGTGTCTGAGTGTTAATTCAGGACAAAGCTAAAGGAAAAGGGGTACAGTCTACATTTTACACAGTAGAGAATTTAAAAACAGAATAAAGGAGGTTGTCTATATCAGTCTGGAACATCTATTTATCTAACTATCCATCCATCCATCCATCCATCCATCCATTCTTCTGTCCAAGCATCCATCCGTCATTGGCAGAACTGATACATCCCTCACCATGTATTTACAATGCTATCTATACATATCAATTCGTACCTCCAGACTCCAGTCACCGTTATCTGACCCTAATGAGTTCCAGCACATCATATTTCTGACATTTCATATAGAGATTAAATATCTGAGAAATATCCTACTATTCATCAAACTTTATAAAGAACCTTGGATGAGCACAGAAATGTCTTCCAAGGTTACAATACAAGTCCAGGCACGCTGACCTAGTACAGCCAGGCAGTTCTGATATTAGAACTGACAGAGGTTAGGCTAAATATCATCAGTCAAAGTGAACAAGCTCCCTTCTGAGTGGAGAGACAGAGATGTTAGGACAAGTGGCATCACTGGCTTCCCTCTAGCTACAGGCTCAGTCTTGTCAACCTCCTGGGACTCACACTCAAAACAACAGTATTGAGCAAACAATACTGTCATTTGTCATTTAGCCTTTCAAGCTGTAGCCAAAGGTTCTATAGCTGTCCGGGAGCAATTGCTTTATCAAAGAGGAGACATTTGATCTCAGAGAGGATGCCACTTTGAGTAACTAACATTGCAGATATGACTAAACTGTTTCTGCCATGAAATGTTTGCTTAGGAACCCCAAAGCCAGAGGAGGCCACTCCTTTGTCCTTCCATTGTCCCATAGTTGGGGGTTAAAATAATAAATGTGAGGTATTAACAACCCTCTAACCTAAATTTCATGTTGGTCAACCTCATTGTACTTGAACTGATGATCTTCTGGTCATGGGTCCATGGTATTACCACTGACCTACCATGGTTTAACAACACTAAGCATACTGTACATTAAAGGTGAACAACAGTAATGAACAAGACAGTAAGTACTTTTCCAACAGGGAATTTTTGCTCAGTCTTGAGTTTCTTCCTGTTCAAAGGAAAGGACCAGGTACACAGGGATCAAGTATGAGCACCAGGTTTGACCCACAGTGTTCAAACCACAGTGGAGAAGTGGCTGATGGTCATGAAAGTGGGAAGACAGGAAAACTCATTGACGGCAGCCTATTTTCCACCATTTGTCAAGACCTAAAAAGAAGCATTGAAAGTTTTGCACAGATTCATTATCATAAGAGCATTATTAAGAACAACCAAGCTTGAGGATGCACTCTTTTAGCACACACTCCTTTTCCACCCATGTAATTATGTGATTTTTTTCTGCATTAAACTAAATGCCCATCTTTTAAAACAAAATCAATCTGGAATTACTTTTAAAGAAGGAAGCTTTAAAGGTCCCATGACATGCTACTTTTTTATGCTTTTATATAGCCCTTAGTGGTCCCCTAATACTGTATCTGAAGTCTCTTTCCCAAAAATCAGCCTTGGTGCAGAATTACAGTGTCTGTAGCTTTAAATGCTAATGAGGAGGAGAGAGGCGGGGCCAGGTGGAGGGTGGGGGAGTGGCCTTGACCAGCTGGCGGCCACGGTATGTTTATCTAATGTTTACCTCGGACGTGTCGCGATGGCTCATAGACACGCAGTTGTTCAAGTTTTTCAGTTTGACCCAGAATCTGATCCTGATGGAGAAGCACCTGAAGAAGCTGAAATTCAGCGGCTACAGCAGGACGTCTCAGAATGCTTAATGTAAAATATTGTGTCTGGATACGGTACCGTTACTTTAGTCTGTTTGTTTATGTAAGCTGTTACAGTTGTACTGGTTTGTAGTAAGATTCGGGACATTCCCTTCATATCCAATCTGTAATTTAGTCCATTCTCATCTGATCAGCTGGTTTACAGAGGTGCTCACTCAGTCATTTTAATGAGGGGAAAGGCAGATATCACGCACATCATAACACTAACAGCACAACGGTTATCCAAATAATAAAGTGTACAACACTCGCGTTACAGTGTGTGCATACACACACACACACACACACCTGATACTATCTAGTTAACTTTATATTAGCGACAGTAGCCTGCTAACTGGGCTGTTAGCTGTTAGCTGCAGAGCTAACGCTAATGTTACAGCCACATTCTAAGGGTAACAAACTAGCGTTAGGTAACCAAACACAGCAAAGCAACAAAATGATATAACACTAGCGTTAGTTGATTTACTTGTCCGAGGTTCGTAGCCGAGTCAAGGAGAGTTGGTACTAATCCAGACTTAAACACGGTAATGCTCAGACGTTCTACAAAACTTTGGGAAGTTGTGTCCGCGCATTTCCAGAGAAAATATAACTAATGCTAACCCACTGTTTCTTTAGAGGCTCAGATGAAGGAACTAAAAAAAGACTTTTGTATTTGTTTGTTCATCCAAACACTGTGCAGCTGCCCTGCTTCACTCGTTTTCAAGCCATGATGAGGAGGAAAAAAAAACGCTTGTGTGCTCGCTTTAACAGTCGGTCTTTAGATCCTGTTTTTCATGGGCGGGACAAATTCTTCTGGGTGGGGCAAAGCAGAGAAAGGGGCGGTAACCTTTCCTCGTATGACGTCATACGAGGAAGATTCCAGATCGGGCCACCTGAGTTTCATTTTCTCAAATGCGGAGAAAGACACCCAGAACTTGCTTTATACTTATCGAAATATTTAGCCACTTGGGGACCATAATCAGGCTAGGGGAACTCATCTTAATGTTAAAAGATTTTCATGCCATGAGACCTTTAATGGAATTGTGCTGCGAATTACTTCAGCATCTTACTGATGATCATTTCTGGAGGATAACTTCTGATGCTTTTTATCCACTTCTCTTCTCAAGAGAACATAAAAGCATCTTAAAACTGGACATGAAATGGTACACCAGGGTCAGAATAGCTTAAAAGTTACTTATAAAAGGTCCAAGATCAAACAAGCTTCCATCAGAACCACTCGTTTACTTGAGTAAAGGTCAAACCCGGCAGTAGCTGGCAACAACTTCAATGAAATCATTAATCCATATCACACCATTTGCTCCTTAATTCCCCTTGTTTCTTTATATAAGTGTTCTAGCCACACATCAAATATCACATTCCCATAGATGGCACTTTAATCACTGTTCCTACTGAAAGATTAGAAAGTTGAAGTTTTTTTATGACTCAAACTCCTGCCACCTGTGCCCCAATAATAAATCCTCTAAGAGTTTAAGTCTCTAAGATCCATTCCTCTTGACAGCTTGTTTCAAATCAAGGTGAGCTGGACATGTTCTTCATTTCTGTGCATGTCACTAAGCACACTAGGATAATTGTTTCATGCAGTATGCCTGTCTGAAAGATACATTCATTATTTTTCTTTACTAATAAATTCAATTAAAGTAAACATTCCTATATATGTAAACATCTTTCCATTTATCCTTCCATTAATATGGTCTTCATTTGGGTGTAACTTTGTTGTTAAAAAGTGCTGGGGACAAGCAAGACGAAAACAAGAACAAAACTGATCAGGTTTCTATAAATGTCTGAATGCAGATGATTTTATCATAGAGGAGATATTTTAATAGAGATGCCACTTTGAGAAACTAACACCTCGAACTGAGAAAGCCTAAACCGAGAAAGTGTTTGAACCCGTTATGTCTATTATTAAAACAGATATGTCTATATAATGTCTAAACTTTATCTTAAAAAGTCTCTTGCTTTTAAGCTGCACTACATTTGATAGAAAACTATCTGCTAAATGCCATAAATGTAATTGTAAATGTAAAACTAATTTTACCCTTACCAGCCTGCAAATCAGCTGCTTTATCAGTCCACATTTTCTATCTGGATTCCTTGTGAAATGTAAGTGACATTCTTGAAACACTATGCATCTATGCAAAACAACTACCGTATTTTATATTTGGTACTGAATATCTTACTATTATCAAGTTATTGAAAGTGTGAGTGGTAATTAGCTAAGGAAAATACACTAACAACTTAATTTTTATGTCGCATTCCTAATGTAAACCAATTTTACTGATAATACTAACTAAATCATCATTAATTATTTTTTCTATTTAATTAATTATTTTTTACTACTAAAAGAAGTTCTGAGAGAATGTACAGTATAATTCATATTCACAAAGATTAATAATCTTAATTATTAATGCTGATAATTTTAATATTGGCTTATCATAATTTACTTTAACAGAACATCTCGATAAACCTTACTTTTTTAAAGTGCAATCATGAAGCAACTTCTGAGAGCCAGAAGCCTAGTCATAAAGTTTTGAAAATGTATGTAAATAAAAACTGATTTGAATTATGAATGAAACCGTGTGATATGATATAAATAAATCCTGCCTCTGTTAAGTAACGCACAAGATGACGAGTTACAATGATTTATCATGGCTAAGAGTATGCTTAGACATGATGCAAAGCAATGCCAACAACAATATTATAAAATTCAGTGTTTACTAATTAATTTATTATTAATAATATTTATAATAAACAATCCTCCACTGTAGTAGTCTGTTACTAGTAAGCTTTGGTTCCTAAGCAACATAATGGGCAATGACTGGAGTATACTATGCACAAACGAATGGCTTTAATTTAACACTTTTATTGGTTTAGCCGGTCACTTTTATACAGTGTTCAATTACTGTGATGAGGTCAAAGTCTGCATATATTTTTGAATGGTTCCAAACTAATAACATTTTACAGAAAGTGAGCATTTTATACTTGAGTAACAAGAACATCTCATGCAGAAATATGATCTCATTTCAACAATTATTTTCTTTGACCATTCCTGTCTCTTCTGTACCTTCTCTAGTAAATAAGTGATCACATAACAAAGCCCAGCAACTGCACCTTTGCATCTGAAATATGTTGCTACTTTCAGCAGACTTTCATTTTAGCATTTTCTTCTATAATGCCATGCTACCTGCCAGTGGTTCATGCTGGTTGCAACCCCACCTGCTCTGGTGAAATTGCTGGGGTTTTGTCTGCACATCTAATTTATGAAGCTTAAATAACCTTTCCCTTTCCTGTACCAAATCTTTGAACTGCCCGAAGACTCTGCAGTAGGTATTAATTACGGCTGTGTCAGAAGTCAGCACTAAAAGAATGACAGGTGAAACTCAACTAATTAGAGTGCACTGTGCTTTCTTAATGACCACAGACCATAATTAGTTTCCACAGTAATCTGAATTCAAAGTGTACATGTCTAATGACTTTACCTCTCATTCGCTAGAATCAGACTATAATATTTTCATTAGCATGGCATGAAAATACTACTTCCTGTGAAGTCTGGCTGTCTGTATAGTTGGATCCTTGTTTTAGACTAATATTAAAGGCTTTACTAGCCAACTGTGCTCAGGAACCTGCTGATGTCTGACCTCCAAAGCGCAAAGGAAAGTATCAGTTTCCTCCATTTAACAGCCTGACTTAGGCTCCAGATCAGCAGGATTTGAAGTGATCAGGGTCAGACAATCTCCTGCAACCCTTCAGAAACAGAGGGGGAAAAAGCAGAGCTCAGGCTTTCAATAAACGGATTCCTGAGGGATGAGTTTTAAAACAGCAGGGCGAATTTGGTGCTCATGAAAACTCGAGAGTTCGATGCTTAGAAAAAAAAACTGCTGGGATTCTGCTCTGTTGGAAGTGCTGATGTAGAACTGGTAGGCCTCTTGTGCTTATAAAAACTAGAAACACTCCCACAATCCACCTACAAAGCAGTGGATCATCTTTGCAGTAAAGGAATTTAGCGCAAAATTAAAGTAAATTTTTAAAAAAATACTTCATGTTAATGGTCCAAAACAACCATTACCCCATACTTTTTCTTTTTACTCAAGATGACAGTGTGAATGGATTTAATACTTTATTCATGGAGTTTTTAGCCAACAAATTGCTTATATTTGGCTAGCAGACTCCTGTGGCAGCCCTTTGGTGTATCACTAGCTTTCTAATTAACTAGCTTTCTTTATTTTAATGATCTAATGATTTTTCAAAGGAATTTTCAATTCATTCCAATTTGGCACAAGAGTAGGCTATATCAGTTCTGTGAAACAACCATCTCAGATTTTTGTCAGAATTTCATATCATACATACTATCATATATGTGCTGTCAGAAATTAATTTTGTCATTGCAACCAAAATTGTATTGAATTAGCAACAATTAAATAATTGGAATCCACACATTAGGTAACCACATTAGTTTTTAGGTTTAGGGGGCAATTACTTTTTCACATGGGCGATGTAGGGTTTGAATAAATGTTCATAGTCAGTAAATGGAATGATCATTTATAAGCTACGTTTTGCGTTTACTTGTATTGTCTTTATCTTGTATTAAATTAGGTTGATGATCTGAAATATTTAAATGTGACAAATTAACAAAAAATAAAAGACATTGGGAAGAGGGCACTGTATTTATGAATATAGATTTCAAAACTAACATTCTAACGCAGGACGCATGTAATAGTGCATTCACGTCATGTCTGAATTATTATAATTAGACACGAGGGCTTAGACTCAAAGCTGTTCTCCTCTGACTTGAAAATTAACCAATTTCTCTGGAAACACACATACGGTCTGGATGGAAAGCTAAACTACATTATATGTTACGTGGTTTTTACTAGAAAATTACAGAGAATGTTTAACAGACACATACAGAATTAACTCCTAAGATTAAAATTCTACCAACCTTAAAGCTGCTGGATATAAAATTTTGAAACAAATGATAGCAAGCTTGACCACTAAATTTCTAGTAAAAATACAGTTAAAACTCCATGACACCTGAATCCATTTTCTTCTGATTTCCCTTTCATTCTCTCTCCTCTTGGGTTCTTGGGTGTCACTATGATGGGATATGATGATGTTTGAATTCTGCAAGCTAGAAGTCTTTGATTTATCAAATGAAAAATGACAAGTTTGTTGAAGATGTGAAAGCATTTTAGATGTTGAAAGTAACATAATTCTTAGATGACATGAAAGCACAAGTGTTTTTGACTTGATAAATCAGCCTATAATTACAGTATGCTGCTAATGAGCTAACTGGGGTCCTATCAGGGAAAACAAGCTAAATGAAAGTCTGCCCTGCTGTTTTAGAGAAATGCAGTGGTAAAAGAACCGGCATAGTGCTCTAGATGTTTACCTGTATTGTACTGCTGCTGTGCCATAGGTTCCGGCTTGTCTTTAAGGACTGTCACTTAAATCCCAATTACCTCCTGTGTGCACTGTAGGACGAATCACTAAAGAGAAGAGAGAAATGTCATATTACATCAGTGTTTTAACTGAATTAAACATTCTTCACACTGTCCCCCAATACTGTCAGGGCAGCTGATTTACCGCATTAAATTCCAAGATCTCTGCTTGACAGGAAATATCAAACAGCAGAAAAAAGGGATATAGGAGAAGCATTAACGCAGCACTGTAATTCTCTGTCTTACGGAAGGTAAACAGTAGAAAAGGATGCACACGTTTCACTGTAAAGCAGAAGAAGACCTTTCATCTATGACAGTTGAGAATTACTCTTTTATGTATGAATCAGTGACCCTTCATACAGCTGATAAAATAAATGGGCTTGTGATATTCAAGAAGCTGTGTTTTCCCTGGATGGAGTTGAGAGATCTAGGGAATCTTAACATGCACTCAAAACAATGAGTTATTAATAGAAGGTTATTAATAGAGTAAAGGTAAAAAACGTTATTGCTGCTTTACTCAAGAATACAACATTTACAACTGAGACAGTACTTTGTTTAGGTGTGCAAGAAAACCATCTATCATTTAATTTGTCATCAGTTGTAGTCACCACCTGCTTTCCAAAAGTCATCCTAGCTCCTGACCCAAATGAGTTTATTGAGTAATGTTTCTTATTTGTGATGTTTTTGAAAACACTATATTGCTTTAAGACCTCTAAATCTACTGAAATATATCAGTTTTGAGCACCATGTATCAGATATTGACTGCGCTCTTTTACTTGTTACTATTTACTTGTTATTTCAGTTGTTTTTTTTTTGTTTGTTTAGGGTTTTTTTTTGGAACTAATTTAAGGGCAGCAGTGTGGATGAATATTCATGCAACCACAACTTTTACATGTTGTATATGTAAATAATTTTGCAAGCTGTACAGAATGTTC
>JAOVVH010000010.1:19330084-19344648 GCA_028566435.1 Scorpiodoras heckelii
CGGCCCGGACCAGGAATCGAACCCGGATCGTCTTGCTGTGAGGCGACAGTGCTAACCACTACACCACCGTGCCGCCTTCCTAATTACTAATTACTAATTAGGATTAATCCTTAATTATTCTAAAAACTATTGAAGGGGCTTTTACTATTCAGTATTGTAAATACTATCGTATTGTATTCTATTCAATGGTTAGTGCTGCCACCTCACAGCTCCAAGATACTGATCTTTGGTTACTATCTTTGGAAATTTTCCGATTTTGTGTGGGTTTTCTCCAACCCCCCAAAACATGCTGACTAAACTAACCTCAACTATTTTTTTCTAAAAAAAAAAAAAAAATGCATATGAATAATCAAACACATGGCAGCAGAATTCAGTATGCCTCAATACTGCACCTTGATGGCCCTGCACAAAAATATGTCTGCTGGAGGCGGCAGGTATTTTGCATTGCCACTTGATAAAATTAGGGCATGACAGATTTGTCTTATCCAAGTAGAACTGACTAGAACGACTTGTTTGGCTCACGGGTGTGAAAAATGAGGCAAGCTTACTCACACATGTTTCACACACTGCTTTAAAACTCCATTACAGAGGTGGGATGTCACTGCGAGCAAAATGCATGCAAGCTGGAGAGGAGAGGAGCTGAAAATACAGGTTGAGTGATTAAAAGAGACTATAATGAGTAGGAGAGAGAAGAAAAGAAAGAAGGTATGACAGTCAGGATGAGGGAGACAGAGGAAGGGGTAAATTATGGATAGAAAAGATAAAGAGAGTCAGAGACGTGAAAGTAAACGAGAAGAACGTGACACCAACAGTGTTGACATGGAAGTCAGGTCTACTCTTGTATGCCAGAAATACTCTCAAATTATTCCTCAAATGTGAGCAAAGTTATGGAAGATCCTACTGCAGACATTTGACCTTGATATAACCTTGGCTCTGTATGGCTCTGTTCTAAAATCGAATCATTTCATCTGCAGTTTTCAGTGATAAATCCACATAATTAAAAAAAAACCCAAAACTTTTAACCAATCATTTTTCTGATATAGCACTAATGAGAATCTCAAACAAATGCACAGATGGGCAGCTGGACAGATAGACAACCTGAAAACATAATTTTTCCACCACTCCATTGGGGAGGCATAAAAATGAGGCAGATAGAGGAAAAGTGGTAGGAAACAGGATAACAAATCCTGCTTTAACAATAAAAAAACATTATTCACCATATGATCACACAGAACATCCTTTCGACACACTTAATACTTCCTGTCTTTCTTCTTTTACACCTCTCTTTCTTTTAAATCTGCTTCCTTTTAAAGTTTCTTTCTATTATCTCAGGGAGGTTTTCCTTTCCTTGTCACATCTGGTTTGCTCATTGGGGACCTTAGTGTAAATCTGGACTTCTGTCCAGCTGCTTTGTGACCATGTCTAATGTAAAAGTGCTATACAAATAAAATTGAAATGGATAGAGAGAATGGTGGTTCAAAAGGATAGAAAAGAATGACAAGGAGAAATGTTGGGGGGACAGTAAAAGAGGAGTGAGATACAGTACTGAGAACACTGCAATGCAATTCTTATAAATACTTCACACAACCTAGATTTTTATGCCTAGTGAAAACTACACAATTTATAAAATCTCAGAATTGGCATACAACTCACATTACATAGCTTTAAAGTGAAAGTGACACATTTTTGTCACACAGCGAAATTGAGCCTCTGCAACTAAGCCATCCGTGCAGTGAGACACACTAGTGAAGACACAATAGCGGGCAGTGAACACACATGCCCAGGGCAGTGGGCACCCCTGGCCAGCACTCCGGGGAGCCATCAGGGGTTAGGTGCCTTGCTCAAGGACACTTCAGCCGAGTCCTGTCGGCCACGGGAATCGAACCCGGGACCTTCCGATCATGGGGCAGACACCCTAACAACAAGACCACGACTGCCCCTACACACTACACACTAGCACATTAGCACACTACACAAGCATTAGCAGACAAGGCTCACACACTGTATGATGTTCCACCTGGACAGATCAAAGTGTGCCTGATCCCTGAAATGAACATGAGACAGCGGTCTATCAGGTGACTTTGTCAAAATGGAGAGTAAGAGGCTATGGTTGTTGTTTTGGACAATTTTCAAAAAAAATGAGAAGAAAGTGAAATAAGGGTAAAATGTTGAAGAAAGCCTGGTTGGGGAGATGTCTGCAGTGACAATTGTTTCGTCTGCAAAAAGAACTGGAAGTACAGTGTGAAGAAGCACAGCTATTTTTATACTGTGTGCCACCAGGAGTCATGTGTTTGTTTTTATTTTTGCTGTTCCTAACAATCACGTGGGCATGGCATGCCAGAGTAATTCTTATTGAAGAAATATTATTTTGCTGACAATAATTTGGACAGTCTGATTGGCTGTTGATGATAGATGTTCTCACGACATGTCGACGTGCTCACACTACATGATTTACATGGCTTGGCAGGACTAAAGCCGTAGAAAAAGGTAAAGGATGTTAACCACAGAAAGGAAGTGAGACGAAGGGAAAAGGTTCAGAGAGTGGAAAAGAGGCTGAAAATAAGTAGGGAAATGTGGTAGCAGGAGGAAGCATAGGTACAAAGACAAACAGTATGTATGGGAAAGGCAAAAAGCTTGGAAAGTGTGAGACAGGGAAGACATGTGGGGATAGAGGAAGTGCAATAGCGTGAAAGAGAGGGGAAGGTAAAATGAATATGAATTGGTATGTCTGTGTTACTAACTCTGCTCCACATTGAATCATGACCAATAGAGAATAAGTTGTTAACATGTCAATGGATACATTAACACTCAGTGTGTGCCTGCATTGAGAGTGTATTATGGCCTCCTCCATTTGCTACACACAGGAAAAACATGTGATTAATAATATGGTTTGCATTGATTTATGATGACCTGAGCAGCAGACACCAGGAAGTCATCAGGACATCAAGAGAGGAGTGTGTGTGTGTGTGTGTGTGCGTGCGTGCGTGTGTGTGTGTGTGTGTGTTGATGCCTTTGATGCCTGAGTGTGTGTACGTGACTGGGAAAGGAAGCTCCAAGCTCCCTCTCTATACCACTCCACTCTGTATCACTCCACATTCATCTGCCATTAAGGCTCAAGACTGTTCAGTCCTCACATTGTTCCACAATGATTTTGCAGCTGACAAGGTCTACAAATTAAATTAGTTAAATCAGTCAGTCGCAAACTCCATCGTATCACTACAACAATTCATCCAACATATTTTCCCAGTGCACAATAACACACCCGAAATCCATTGTATGCATTACCCAATTCTTACTGAAGCATTTTAAAAATGTTTTATGCAGCAATAACCAGCATAACTAGCAAGCAATCTCTTTGTTTAACTCTTTATTTTTAGCAATGCCAATACCACCTCCACAGGTAGCATTATCTGCAGAGATAGTAAAAACCTTATATTCTTAACTAACATCTGCCAATAACAGCTGTACTTTGCTACACTATCGTATATTTTTAATAACAGGCTAACCAGACCTGATCAAAAGTGTGCTGTGTGTTCAAATCCTGATGATTGATTTTGACAAGTCTCCTTCATCTCATTTTATTTCTTCCAAGGAATTTTAGAAGAAACATGTGTCACAAAGTTGATGTGTAAGAGAAAATATTATAGAAAAAGCATTAAATATATTCCTCTGGGTTAACTATTGAAAGAGAGGTACAATGAAGAACAAGCAGAACAAGCAAACTGGCATTGTATGGATTGTAATGATCAAAGGTGCAGTGTGCAGGATTTACTGGCAGCTAGCGATGAAGTTACAGATTGCAACCAACTGATTACCACTCCTTCACTCCTCCCTTTGCAACTGTGGTCTCCAACTGTATCGAGTAACCTGTTAAGTGATGTGGTTACTTTAGATAGATATTTAGAAGTTGCATTTAGTTATTTACTCTGTAAAACTATCGGTTACAGCTTCCATGTAAGATAGTGAATATTATTGCTAGTTGTGATATTATTTTTAGTTCTCTGTTTGCAGAGTGAAAGATGAAAGGATTACGGTGCTTGTAGCATTGTCAGTAATTGAACAGGATATATTATGGATTATTGATCAGACTGGAGCATAATGTCAGATGATTTGTAGCAACCAATTCTGCTTTTGGAGCTTTATTATTATCCCCATCGGTTTTCTGTCAAATCCTGCCTTCTGTTTGATGGTTAGGATTATCCTTCTTCTGACAACGAATGGCTGGGTGATATGTGAGTACAGTTTGTACGATATCACAATACAGAAGGTGGGATTTGTCTCAATGTAGATAGAGATACATTTTGACAATTAGTAATTAATTAATATTGTTTATTTATTCATTTTATGAATTATTATTAATGCTATACATTATTATTTAAAATTTTATTGTCTGTGATTTCTGATACTGTTTAATTCTGCTGTTATTTTGAGTCAAATTGTTCTAATTTTGGCACATAAATGTAAAATCACAATCCTCCTAGCAATTAGATATTTTTTAACACCGACATAAGGAAAAAGGTTTACTTGTGTTGGGAAATATGCCCATTGCCATTTTGTAGCTAAATCTTTCAAACAAGAAATTGTATTTAGACTGGTAGGCAATTTTTACAACAATTGTCATTTATCTGCGATTTGCATCTGGGGAAAGCCTAACCAATGTTCATCCATGTTTTGTGCAGTTGCATGTCATAATTTTGTTTTGCTTCATCATTTGGCTTTTTCAACATCAACAATTTACCCTCCCTTGACTTTTCCTCTGTTAAATAATAGGTATCAACCTCAGTTTCTCAACACGTGAGTTCTTAAACTTGTTAGCCAGTACCAGCATCCACTGATTTGTCTTCTTCTGTGTGTTCCAGTCAAGCTGCAATCTGTAAAAATGAGAAATGCTCTGTCTTTTCTGGGCTAATGTAGAAACATGTCAGTGCAACATCGTGGCTTCTGAGGAAGATGACACGCTCCCATTTAGATATGAAGGACTCATTCTAAGATAATGAAAACACTATGATTCATAGTTACAGGTGATTATACACTAAAACCATCATTATAAATACTGTATCCCATTCCTGCTAATAGATCCCCCTAAATCCTACACACCGCACCTTTAAATATGCAGTAGGTTACCTCTCATACTACAAGAGCCGATCAATTAAAAATGTGAATCACAGCCACCAATTGGATGACAGGCAGCAAAGGCCAAGACACATGCTGTCTGTTGCTAGTGCAGTTAAAGAGGTATTCCCTAGTAGAAAACATTTTAGCAATCACTAACAAATCTCTACAGTATAATGGACAGATGACGAGAACACTTTTGTTGACACTGGTCATAGCATGAAACATAGACCAGAAGGTACAGATGAGGACTAAAGCACTGCTGCATCACTGCAAAGCTAAATCCTGCTACCACTATTACCAATACACCACTGACACTATTAACAGATAGTCAAAAGGCATTGTTGGTAATGCAGGATAAAATTGACCCAAGCAAAAACGTCAATTAAAGAAGGTGATACTAAAAAAGTCACCACAGAATTTCAATACAAAATAAATGTCACTGAACATCACATGGCAATTATAATAATTAATATCCAACTTGTTCTGGGGAGACTTTTTTCTTCAAGTGTTTGTAAAGCCTAGTCTTGTGCATCACTGTAGTAGTAAAGAAGAAAAGGAAAGGAATTTTTGTCTAGTGCACATATGAAATGTGACCAGTTATTCCGAATTTCTATTGAATATTTAGTACAAAATTTTTAAGATAAACAAGAGCAATCACAGCATTTACGCCCCTGGGATTTTAAAATATTACATATACGTAAGGTTTGAATTGCTTATTTTTGAGAGGGTTTTATTGCTCCATGTCTTCACTCTCTAGATGACAGTAGACGGCCCTTCATTTCTAACTACATAGCAAGCTAATCTGATTCTGTATATAGCTGTGGCTATGGTGTCTTGCCTCTGATGCCAAATGTGTTTCTACTGAAAACACCAGTATATTTGATGTGGGTAGCTTCAAGCTGTTGTTCAAGACGTTAATGACCACAATTTTATGCCAATAGGTGCATGATGCTGATACTAAGTGGCGACATTAAAAAGCTGCACGTGTATGTGTGTCAGCCAAACTATATTTTCTTGTAGCCAGAATGAGTCACACTGGAGGCATTAATGACAAAAGTGCTGAAAAAATATGATGTCTTTGGGTGTGACCCTAATCCCCTCTCAGATCATGAAGCTCTAAAGTAGGCAGGTCCAGCTAAAGCTCACAGAGAATGCTGATTACAGCCACTCGACTCAATTTTAAACCAAAGCCCTCATGTTTTTAATTCCATGACTCATCCATCCCACATCTCTGAACTCTCTCCCCCCTGAAAGATGTCAGAGTTTTGAGGATGAAAGAAGTATTTCAAACTTTATTGGCCATTTCAGTTCTTTGGGGGATTTTGAGGACTTTGGGATTCTGATTCAGAATTCATCTCAAAATATAGAAAGGCTAGTCAGGGTGTCACGAGTTGTTTTCTCACTTAGGAGGTGTTAAAGCAAGGAGGAGCAGTGAGAGCTTTGTTAAGAAATAAAAGGTAATAAGTTCAAATGAGTGCCACAGTGTTGGCCCTGAGCTTTTTACCAATAGCAAGACTCTTAATCATTATTGAGCCCTTGGTTTATGAGCCTTTCCAAAGAGAATAAAAAAGCTGTTCTGGGCAGGAGACTGGGCTTTCAGACAGTTGGATCATATAACCCAAATGAGAGAGTCTGATACTGACTGTGCTGTCTGGCGGCCTATATCCTTTGTGTGAACACTTATGGTATACCTTATAGCTAACTATCAGGGCTGATTTCAGAGATACTACTAAGAAAAAGTGAGCTGATATTGTATACGGTGTACATAAAAAATGAAGGTGGGTTAGAGTGCTGTCCAACTCCTTAGCCAGTTATGACATATTAGGTTACTCTTTTATTATTACTTACCACTTACTACTTTGTTCCCCTTGTTTGATGAACAACCTGCAAGTTCACAGACAGATAAGAATGTCCTCCTGCTTTGACAAACCACTAAAATTCCAGGCTTTTATGTGGCTCTCAGAAGCACCTCTACTCTATCCACCAGAAGTCCTTCACTTTCCAAAGTGCTGTGCAATGGTTGACCATGATATTTGAGCATAGCTGTAAGAAATAATATACAGCCATAAGAAATAATATGGCTAGGGAAATCAAAAATTTATAATATAATTTATCTGGGTGTGGCCAATTGTACTGCGTTTACATTTACATTTATGGCATTTAACAAATCCACTTGTCCAGACTGCCTTACAAAAGTGCTAAGTCACTAACTTGGAATATCCTGGTTAAGCTAGAGCTGGTAGACCTGCATTCAAGGTACTTTGAGTCATGATACAGCTAGAAATTAGTCATACAATACCTAATAAAAATGACCAGCAAAACAAGTCATATAACCCAAAAGTGTTCCTAAACTACACAAAACCAATGAAGAACAAGACACAGTCAATAAAATAACTGCTGTAAGTGCAGTAAAAAGCTTTGAGCTAGTGCTGAACCCGAACAGAAAAGTGCTTCTGGCCAGAGTGTGTTGGTACACAACTGGCCAAACCTACCTGCTTAATCAGTAAGCTTTTCCAATACTACTGGTGTTGTGGATGACACTGCATTGTGCCCTACAGACTCTGCAACTGGTCTTTTAATAACACCATGGTTCTGTTTCTTGGTATGCTATCACACTAAACCTGGCATTCCACATGAACTGGTCACTGTGGCAGAACAGATTCGATCTGCAAGTAAGTAAGGCGCCTATTATCAACAGGTCCCATCATGTGGACATGGTTATCCTATAAACTACAATTTAAGGTGTTTCCATATGTAAATATTGCAAAAATCTGATATGGTTCTCCATTAAGTATAAGAGTTGCTCAAGGTGATGATAATGTTCTCTGTTGCGGATAAAATAGATTAAGGTGCTGATACTGGTCCTGATTTACCACTGTTTTTGACTGTCTTAAGTAAAAGACACTTCATCTCTGCATCATCTGTTGGTTCAAAATTGTAAATTGTACAAATTGCTTAGTACCAAGACCAGGTCTTCTGTACAATTTTGTATTAAAGTAGAGAGACCTTCCTTGCCATTTCTTAAGTTTTGACCAGTTTATGCATTCCCAGTGGCAAACTGTAAACCAGTCTGCAGTGTGGAGATAATGCAGACCCAGATAGACATGTTTATATTTGATTCTTTATGTTTATGTTTCTTTATGTTTATATCTGATTTTTTTTTTATTTCTGAGGCATGTCCACTGTTTCACACAGGAGTGAAACATTTTGCACTTGTGTCATTTAAGTCTGTCACTTACAACTTGTGAAAATGTGAAAGTTCTGGGGTCATTCCCATGGGCCAGGCTGCTTTGCCACAGTGAGCTGTTCATGTGGAATGCCAGGTTTAGTCTGATAGCATACCAAGAAACAGAACCATGGTCAGAGTGGTGCTATTAAAACACCATTTGCACTGTCTGCAGGGCACACTGCAGTGTCATCCACAACAGCAGTAGTATTGGAAAAGCTGATTTGGCCAGTCGTGTACCAACACACCCTGGCCTAAAGCACTTTTCTGTTCGGCCTCATTATACTGAACAATCTTCATAGGAGTTATGTGACGACTGACTTTTAGTCCTAGTGGTACCGTATATGAGATCAGGAGCTTTGTCTGGCTCATCACTTGCTGTTGTCCTCACAGTAGCCCAGTGTTCTGATAAGGGAGTGTGCACAGATCCTGGCACAGCAGGGCCTCTACAGTGATTTGCATGCACTTTGTGAACACACTGTGTGCCAGTACAAACTTTAAGCAAAGGGTATGTCAGTCCTGAAGGTGCCAGTATTCTTAAATAATTAGAATGTGGAAATGCATTTTTCAGGTCTATGGTCACAACCAATCATGTCTGTTTACTGCTCATAGTACTTCTGTTACGCTTAGTGTACAGAAAGTCAGTTAAACAATTCAAGCATCATTGTTCTTTTGCATTGATACCTGTCAGAACAAACAGCTCACCACGGACTTGTGGAGAGAAGCTGCTCAAGCACCTGTTCCTTCCCCTCAATGACCATGGTGCCCATGTTGGCAAGGCAGGTTTTTTTGTTTTTTTGTAGAGCCCATCACCATTATCTAAAAGTATTTAAACAATTAATAATACTTAACCTGTAAGTATAAATGCCCAACTAGCTGCCATCCATAAGATAAACAGTGAAGTTTCTGGTAGCTGTGGATTTGGTTAGTTATCTGTTTGTGTGTCTACCTCCCTCATTGCATTATGGGCCCCACTAACCAATAGAAATTAAGCGCACAACCAGCAGCTCATGTGTTCTCATGAATTTGAAGAAGCAGCAGTCACTGACACTGGCAAACAGGAAGGCGAGTAATTTCTTCTTCTCAATAAGTCAGTTTAAATTAAAATCTGAGCCATTATAATATCTGAAGGGACACGACAACAGAGCTGTAGTTGGTGTTCTAAGATCTTGCTCCATGTGCCCCTTTTTTATTTTGATCTCCTGTCCCACTAAAGGTCTATGCACGGCCCTGCGGATCACTATCCGGCCCTGAAATTCCATAAGTCAATATATGAATGAATAAACAATTTATGAATGTTCATAAATGCATACACACAGCTACACACTCGCAAACAAAAAGCCATGTGTTTGTTTTAAGCATACAGTCAACCACAGTGTAAAGAGTAGTGAGTCAAACAAGAGCGTCCATGTGTCAATGCACCTTCTGATGTTGCAGATATAATAACAACAAAATTAGCAAGGAACAAAGAAACAGAGCATCTCTGGATCCACCTGACAAGACAAAATGGGAAAGAGGACATGTGTATTGTAGCAGGCCCTTTTATAGGCTACATTTTTAGGCAATGAACCAAGTACAGTTCTGAAGCTAACCATTGCTCAAAAAAATTACAAGAACACTTTTGAATCAGAGTATAGCATCAACTCAATTCAACTTCTGGGATATTGATCTGGTTGTTAATCAGTTTCAGCTGCTGTGGTGTTCATGAAATTAACAACAGGTGCACTAGAGGGGCAACAATGAGATGACCCCCAAAACAGCAATGGTTTAATAGGTGAAGGCCATTTACATTTTGTCCCTAATCATCTTTTCTGACTGATTTTTGACTAGTTTTGCAGTTGGCTTGGGTCAGCATCACAAATAGTACCATGGTGCGGTACCTGGATCCTACAGAGGTAGTCCAACTCCTGCAGGATTTGCTGTGTCTCCCAGCACAGTCTTAAGAGCTCAGTAATGCCCTGGTCCAGATCTGGGAGGAGATGCCCCAGGACACAGTCCGTCGTCTCATTAGGAGCATGCCTCGTCGTTGTCAACCATGCATACAATCACGTGGCGACCATACAAACTACTGAGTACCATTTTGAGTTGCTGCAATGGAATTTCGGCTAAATGGACTAGCCTGCTGCATTATTTTTTTCACTTTGATTTTCGGGCTGTCTTTGAATTCAACCCTCTGTAGGGTGATTATTTTCAATTCCATCAAACGATGTGGCATCCTTTTATTCCTAACACATTACCCAGTCCATATCAGGAAAGATATTCTCCATGAATTAAAGTGTTCCTTTAATTTTTCTGAGCAGTGTATAGCGATGATAAACTGAACACAGGCTGAAAGGCTCAAAATAAACTTGTTTTTCTCATCTCATGTACGTACAATATATACATCTGATCTGTCCTCAGTGGATGGGTTTTTGTCAGAAGTGTCCTTACTGTTGCACACGTAAACTGACATATACTAGAGCAGCAATGACGTTTCTGGCTTTTTGTGTCACATCTGATTTCACATCAGAGAGTCTCCGTCTCATGCCCTTTCTCAGAGAAAATGCACTGAAAAGTGCCCATTACCTTTGACAGCCAAGAAATCACCCAAAAAACCCTGTGCAAATTTGCTCGCTGTTCATGAACATAGATAACAAGCTGGAAACATTGTGTCATGAACAACAATTAACACAACTGAGTGTGTATGTGTGTGCGTGTGTATGTAGGTGAGACAGAAAGAAAGAAAGAAAATAAGAAAGAAAGAAAGAATAAATGTTCAACAGTATCATACATGGAGCATATAATTTTGTCATACTGTGTTTTACACATTCTATTTTATGCATCAAATTCTACATGTACAAGTTATTTCTCTGTCTATCTGTTCTTCTCATTAATAGTGTACTCAGTAATAACGAACAAGTGTGCATTTGGTCCTGCTTCCACTTGGAACATGGCCTCTATTAAACTCATTACTTTTCTTAGTTGACACTCCTTTAAAATGATAAATGCAGAGATTTTGAATATTAATCCCTGTGCTAATGCACATTTATTCATGCTGACAGTCTAGACAGAAGCCCCATTACACTCAGGTCAGAAGTGTGAACTGGACATGGAAAAAAAAACTCAGTGAAACGATAATATGGAGAGCATGCGCTGAACAAAGCTCTCCCTGAGGTCCGCACCATTATTTAGGAAAGGTGCTAGTGAGCTGAAGATTTTCTGACCCCTCTCACATACCAAACTGGAAAGGTGAAAGCGAGATGAACAACCGTCCCAATTTACACAGCATCAGGTCCACCAGCAAAGTAAAAATTAGACATTCTTTTCTCAGAAAAGCTGGTGAAAGCAGACCCGATGCAGATGAGTTGCCATCAAATGCAAATTGCACTGACAGTAAATTGGTCTGAGACCTATCAGAGCAGAGGCACTTAGAACACCCGAAAACACGCCATGTCAGAACGGTTCAAAAGAAAAGTGTTACATATCTCCTAACCTGTATAGAAAATATACAATATAATATATATTCATATATTTAAAACAGTTTATATTTAAAAATATATTGCAATGGAAATAATGTATTTGGTTCTGAGCTTGTGATTGTGAGTAAAATTTCTTAAAATATATGTGAAATACAAGGCAATATGCGTGCAACCATAACCAAATGCATTATTTATCTTGCAGTATATTCTACTAAAATGGGCTAATGTCAAATATTTGCATATAATCTAAGACACACACACACACACACACACACACACACACACACACACACACACACACACACACACACGCTAAGCATTTGTGTGAGAATGAGAGTTCTTGTGATTTTTATTTTATTTTTTCTCTCCTGCACTGGTCACTGCAGATGCATTTAAATACTTTGAACAGCAAAAGAACAGTAAAAATGGTGGCCATGTAGACAATCAATTTGTAAAAGGATTATACCAAAACTTCCAAACCTGTTAATTTACATGAATAAAATGAGCAAGTATCAATGGTGTGAAAAATGGGCTGCACCTTAGTCCCAGTAACAGTCAAAAATCTTATCAGGTTTAAAGATTGCCGGGTGTACATGGAATCCTTTATTTACAGATTTAACAGTGTTAATGAATTCAGACTTATAATGACAAATGTGGAAAGAATAAACTTTAAAGAGGAAAGACTGTTGTTTATGGACTTAAAATGATAAAGTACAATACATTTATTTGCCTAAACTAGATGATATTGTGATAAAAAAAATATCATGATTTCAATATCGGGGAAATAAAATTGTTGTGATTGTCATTTTAGTCATTTTCATGCATCCCTAATTCTTGGCATTGCAAACCTTTGACCTGTACTCTGTATGTACATTGAAAACACACATGCAACACCATTGAAGGTACTTAAAATATTACTTAAACTTACACTGTAGTTAGAGAAACTCCATTCTTCATTTAATGCCCATTACTGAGCTTACAAGACATCATAATGATCATGATATATGGATAAGCATGGGCCAATATTACACTTTCATATTACAACACTTATCACCTTTTATGCTATTATCATGATATTTTAAAAAATACTTTGTGTTTACCAGCCTCATTTTTCGCTCTCTCTCTCTTGAAGGATACAAAAAGTGCAGCTTATAATTTTTCTGAGAAATTGCAAAGCCCTTTATTACTGAAGTTTCCTGTGGTGGAGAACCTAAAGGCACAGCTTTAACTCTGACTGTTTCAAAGCACTGATACTTGAGACCCCTTCCATGAATTCTAAATGATCTTTGTCTATAAATGTCATCTATAATATTCTAGGAACTACATAATCCTAAATGAGCCAAAGTTCTTGTAAGCTACATCATCCGCATCCCATTCATTAGTTCATCATAACTCCAAATGTTACATAGTAATCTCAAGAGCATAATAATAATAATAATAATAATAATGATGATGATGATGATGATGATGATGATGTTAGGACCTTGGGTAAAGATTTATCTGTTGGTGTATGAATGCCGTTAAGTAGGTTAAGTACTGCATGTAGGTTAAATACAAGTCCCAGAAATGCACACAAGCATACAATATACAAGCACCCATACTCACACATGAATATCTGTAGGGCAATGAGACATATCACAGCCAACGCAGGAAAACCTCTGAACTGCGCATACAGGAAGTTTATGCCTATTGCAGGATGATGAACATTTAAGATTTTGTGGTCAAAGTCACTGAGATCATATGCAAACATGGTGGTGTCATCTAACAGCTGAATTTGAAACAACCCCTGAATCAACTAAATTTTCCCACAGTTTATATTATAATCATTACCTGACTTTAGAAGTTTGTTCTGCAAGTTTTTGATCAAAGCACTTATGTTTTTCTCCATTGTGACAGATGACAAAAAGATTTTACATGAATGCATCCTCATATGTGGTCAAAGGGAAAAATGTGAAAACTGGGACGAATTAAAAGCTATATAATATTTTTCAGGATATAATATTACCAACTCAAATCCCAGGGATGTCACACTTTCACTATAAGGTTCTTGAGCAGGATGCTTATTTGGCCATGTACAGTCTCTTTTATACTTCTGCTGAATATGATATAGTAAGTGAGGTCATATCCACATGCATATGCATACTTTCAGAAAAAAAAAAGTCATTTTGGCTTTTTTTCATACACTTTGACAGGCAGAAGCAACAAGAAAACCTCTATACTAAGCATACAGGAAGGACAGGATAGGATAATTCCTATTACAGGATGATAAACATCTATGATTTTACAAACCCTATTTCCAAAAAGGTTGGGACACTTTCTAAAAATGCAATAAAAAAATACTAACTATAATTAGTTAATTCAACTGAACTTTTATTTAACAGACAAAAAGATATAGAAATGATGTTCAGTGTTTTCAATGACAAACTTAATTCTATTTGTTAAATATAAACAAATATGGAAATTGATGCCTGCAACACACTAAAAGAAAACTGGGACAGAGGCATGTTTACCACTTTGTCACATTACATATTCTTTTAATTATACTTTTTATTTGTTCAGGAATTGAATATACTAGTTTTTGCAGTTTTGCAATTGTATGATACTCCTCTTCACGATGCACCATACATTTTCAATAGGAGGCAGATCTGGACTGCATGCAGGCCTGTCAAGCACATACACCCTATGTCTATACACAAATTTCCCTCTGGGATTAATAAAGTGATCTATCTATCTATCTATCTATCTATCTATCTATCTATCTATCT
>JAOVVH010000010.1:19414326-19425326 GCA_028566435.1 Scorpiodoras heckelii
AACTTGCAAATTCACAGGGTGTTCAAATACTTACTTTGCTCACTGTATGTCTATTTGGGTCTACCATGTACTCTAAACATTATTGTTAGTATTTAGGTGTAATTCACTGCAATTGACTTTTCATCCCATCCGAGGTGTCTTTCTGTCATATCTAGTATTCCAGAATCAAGTGTGACCAGTATAAAGTAATCACTGAAGATGAATATTTGAATATATTAATAGTATCTACTGAAGAAGAAGTAACTGAATGAATATAATCATCTGTTTGTCCATGTCAGTGTGTCTTTATTCTCTAGTTTTACTGTAGTTACTCCATTAAAGTTATTGAATACTATACTTTAATTTGAAAAAGTACATATGGGCTGATCTTTAGGGTTCCATAGCCAGAAGACGCACGAGTGATTTATTATTATAGGTTGTGATTGTTTTTTGTTTTTTGTTTTCTTTTTTGGTTTTTACAGAACATTGTTAAAATACACCACTAGAGGGAGTTGTCACACTGTTATGGTTCTCAGTTCGTTTCCAAGGTCTTTTTGGTATAATATGTCAGTATACTGTGCATTATGGCATGATTCAAGATAATCACAACCTTGTAGAGTAGTCAATAGATGGGCCTGTTCAATGACAATATAAATAATCTTACCTAACCTGGCACATCATATGCTTGGATGTAATCTTTTGTTTTTAAAAAACACTGTAGAGTACAAGATGACTTTTAACTTAAGATCAGGCCCCCACCTTGCTTATGTAACCTTACACAATCCTTTCAGGAAAAAATGTAAGTATTGACATGAATTGTGAGGAAAAGAAGTAATGAAGTGGGTTTTTTGTCATTTCAATCATATACAATGTGTGCAATACATAGTGAAACAGAACTAGTTTCTCCAGAACCTACAATGCTACATAAAACAACACAGGACTATTGTAGACAACCCAGAACTAGCTAGTACGACATACCATGCATGTGTGCAACAAGTGCGTGACAGTGCAGGACAAAACAATGCAGACAGTACAGAACGGTGCAAGACAATACAAACAGCGCAGATTGTACAGTTGATGAACAGAAGTGGCGTTGACTGGTACACACTTTTATATGGGATGTATGGGAGAATGAAGTATGATGAGTATGATACTGCATACACAGCCAGTGTTTAAGTACAGTAGTGAAAATATGTAAACATAACACCAATAGCACCAGCAAACATTTACAATTTGAAACAGGATGTGCAAAGTTGCAGAGGGATCAGAGTCACTCTCTCTGTGAGTGTAGTGTTTGGTGAGCTGGTGCCTAGCCGGCAGCATAGAGTGCAAGGCAGGATCAATCCTAGACAGGGTGCCAATCCATCGTAGGGCACACACACTCATACACTAGGGGCACTTTAGACACAATTAACCTAATATGCATGTCTTTGGACTGTGGGAAGAAACCGGAGTGCCCGGAGTAAACCCTCGCAGACACAGGGAGGACATGCAGACTGCACACAGAAAGGACCCAGACCACTCCGCCCGGGGATTGAACCCAGGACCTTCTTGCTGTGAAGCGACAACGCTACCCACTGCCCGTGATTAGTCCAGTTTCTGGTTATTGAGGAGTCTGATGGCTTGTGGAACGAAGCTGTTACACAGTCTGCCTGTGAAGGCTCTGTACCTTTTCCCAGATGGCAGGAGAGTGAAGAGTGTGTGTGAGGTTTGTGTGGTGTCATCCACAATGTTGGTGGCTTTGCGGATGCAGTGTGTAGTGTAAATGTCTGTGATGGAGGGGAGACAAACAACGATGATCCTCTTAGCTGTCTTCACTCTCCTCTGCAGTGTCTTGCAGTCTGAAAGAGTGCAAGTCTCAAACCAGGCAGTGATGCAGCTGCTCAGGATGCTCTAAATAGTCCCACTGTAGATCATGGTGAGGATAGGAGATGGGAGATGTGCTTTCCTCAGCTTTCGTGGAAAGTTGAGATGCTCTGGGGCTTTCTTGGTTATGGAGCTGGTGTTGAGGGACCAAGAGGGGTTCTCTGTTAGGTGAACCCCAAGGAATTTGGTGCTCTTGATGATCTTCACGGGAAAGCTGTCAATCATCTCTTTAGTTTTGTCTACATTCAGAGAGAGATTGTTGACTCTACACCAGTCTGTTAGCCGTTGCACCTCCTCTCTGTATCCTGACTCATCTTTCCTTCCCACCACGGCCGTGTCATTGGCGAACTTGATAATGTACTTCGAGCTGAGCATTGTTGCACAATCTTGTATCAGTATAGTAAACAGCAGTGGACTGAGCACACAGCCCTGAGGAACCCCAGTGCTCAGCATGGTGGTGCTGGAGATGTTGCTGTTGATCTGGATGGACTGATGTTTCCCAGTCAGGAAGTCCCAGATCCAGTTGCAGAGGGAGATTTTGAGGTTTTCTAGTCAGGTGCTGAAGAATGATGGTATTGAATGCTGAATTGAAGTCTATGAACAGCATTTGAAATGTTTCAGTTAGTAAAACATGTTTTAGCTAGTAGTTATTATTAGTAACTTGTTTAAACAAAAATATTAAATAAATACCCAGCATTATTTAGCATTATCTAATGCATCTGTAAAGAAATGCTATAATAGAAAAGACACATTTTACATTAAATTTAATTTTTATTTTAAAAGATATTTTTAAATTATAAAGTTAAAATTTTCTACATTTAAAAATCTACTACAAGTAACTATAAACAGTAATAAAATAAACAAAGTCAATATTCAGCATGACACCCCTTTGCTTTTTAAAAAATTGTTAATAGCCTCAGGTACAATTTGTGCAGTTTAATAAAGAAATTAGCTGGTAAGATTTTCTGGAGACTTTGACTGTCACACTTACTTTTGTTATTGAATGTCAAACCTGAGAGCCATTAAGTAATATGTTACTTGACATAATGTTCAGAAACATATATGTTTTTTTACTGACGCAGTACTGCAGAAGGCAAAATTGGTATTAAAAAATATTAGGGTGCCTAAAACTTTTGCACAGTACTAGAAATTTTACAGTACATTGTACTGAGAAAAGCATGATAAGCCTGTTAGTCTCAAAACTCAATTATTACTATAATTTAATGTCAATTATCATGTCATAACACCATTAAATAATACAACATTCAGCATATGTTATATATTAAATAAAATA
The DNA here is from genome assembly GCA_028566435.1 of Scorpiodoras heckelii. Lineage (NCBI taxonomy): Eukaryota > Metazoa > Chordata > Actinopteri > Siluriformes > Doradidae > Scorpiodoras > Scorpiodoras heckelii. The sequence continues at coordinate 19,417,466 of JAOVVH010000010.1, forward strand.
GATTAAGCTACAGTGGCTCCATTAACAATAACGGTCATAAGATGAAACAGATATGGGAGAATTTCTTATCAATGCTGTTCCTATGTGTAAGGATCGCACACATTGGCTGGTGACAACAGCAGTATTTTTATTGTTTTTCACACGTGAAAACCAGTTCAAACTCAAAACTGCCGTGCGGAGTGTTGAGTGAAAACAAAATAGGAGCTTACAAAAACTCAACACAGTTAATGTCCAACGCACAGAAGATTCCTTAACGTGGGAGACAAACAGAACTGGGCTCACCAACACTTTGGCCAGAAACAGTCTGCAAAACATGAAACAGAAGTTAGTCCATGAAAACGGGAAAATGCACAGTCCTAAACTAGGGCAGATATTCACAAAGCTAAGGAAAAGAGGGTAATAATAAAGGCATAGCAACAAACAGCAAGGCAATCAGAGCTTATTGTTGATCCACGAGGATCTCTAAACTAAACTGCCCTTAAATACCTCCGGAGAGCAGATCTGGAAGCTCTCAGGTAATGGGCTACAGGTGGGGAGGTAATTACTGAGACTGAGGCCTTTTGGGTAACATAGTTCTCTGAGATTTCTGGGATCTGTTGGTTTCTTGGCGCCCTCCGCTGGCAGTGGATGTGACAGAACCCCCTAAGCCCCACAGAGGCTCACTCCGGGAGCTCTTCCTCTCCTTCTAGGTCTGCCTGGTCTATGAAGTTCTGGCTTATTGGGGTACCTACTGTGAAAGTCCTTGATGATGAGGATCCAAGCTGTTGTCGACCATAACCCAACTGTTCTCCTCTGGTCCATATCCCTCCCATGACATGAGGTATTGGAGCTTACTACGCCTTTGCCTGGAGTTCAAGAGCACTTTAACAGTGTAGGTGGCCTCACGTTGTACCTCCACTGGTCTGGGTTCTTGGTGTTCTCCACCTTGGTCATCCAGGGGACCCTTCTGGACTGGCTTGAGCTGAGTCACATGCAAAGTGGGGTGGGTCCTGCAGTGACATGGAGTTGGATCATGTAGGAAACATCATTAATTTTTTTTATTTCTGGAAAAGGACCAATATACTTATGGTTTAAATTCTTAGTGCCAGTTAAGTTACTTAATGTACTAGTGGCCACCCAAACATGATCTCCAGGCTTGTATTGAGGGTCGACTCCTTGCCTTCTCTCAGCAAACCTTTTCATTTGTGCCACTGCTCTGGTAATCGTCTGGTTAGTGAGAGCCCAGACTCTCTCACTCTTCTTGAACCAATCGTCCACTGCAGGGTTCTCTGTGGGGTTGGCATTCCACGGATACAGTGAAGGCTGGTAACCTAAGACCTGGAGCAGGGTCAGCTTGGTGGCAGAATGTTTTAACAAGTTCTGGGCATATTCTGCCTACAACAGGTACCTCACCCAGTCTTGAGGTCAATCTTGACAAAACAGGCAAAGGAATTTGGTCAGTTCTTGGTTTACCAACTTCACCTGTCCATTGGCCTGTGGGTGGTAACCAGATGGGAGGCTCACTGTGATCCCCACTTTGTCCATAAAGCTGCTCCACACGTTGGAAGTACATTGGGTACCTCCGTCACTTACTATGTCTTCTGGAATTCCAAAATACCGGAAGATGGTTTTGAAGAGAGTCTCTGCAGTTTCCATGGCTGTGGGCAAACCAGGAAGGGGAACAAAGTGCACTGATTTCGAGAACCGATTTACAATAACCAAGATAGTGGTGTTATGTTTAGATGGAGGTAGATCGGTCATGAACTCAATGGTAATGTGTGACCATGGGCATTCCAGGATGGGCAAGGGTTGGAGTGTACCTGCTGGAATGGTTCTCGGAACCTTAGCCTGCACAAACAGCACATGAAGAGACAAACTGTTACACATCTAAACTCATCTTTGGCCACCAATACTTACTCACTAGGAGATCCAGAGTATGGCAAGTTCCTGGGTGGCCTACTCCAGGCATGATGTGGGCCCAGGTGATAAGTCAGCTATGGAGGGCAGTGGGAACAAAAAAGCAGCCCTGGAGGTCATTGGCTGGGATTCCAGGAGGGTTGCTGAGTCTTAATCTGTTCATTGAGTTCCCACCTGATAATGTTCAGGAACTTAGTCTTGGGAATGAGCAGTTCTGGTTCTTTAGGGTCACTCTCCTGATCATGAACTCTCGACATCGCATCAGCTCTTTTGTTCTTGGAACCTGGGCAATAAGACAGCAGAAAATTGAAATGGGAGGAACAGGGGGAAAACATAGACCATCTAGCTTGACGAGGATTTAATCTTTTATCTGATTTCATTTATTCATTTATTAACCACTTATTCCTGTCCCCAGGGTCACGGGAGAGCCGGTGCCTAGCCAGCGGCATAGGGCACAAAGCAAGATCAACTCTAGACAGGGCGCTAATCCATAATAGGGCACACATGTGGCACTTTAGAGACACCAATTAATCTAATATGCATGTCTTTGGACTGTGGGAGGAAACCAGAGTGCCCGGAGAAAACCCACACAGACGTGGGGAGGACATGCAGACTCCACACAGAAAGGACCCAGACCAGCTCCACACAGAAAGGACCCAGGCCATTCCACCCAGGGATTGAACCTGGGACCTTCTTGCTGTGAGGTGACAGTGCTACCCACTGTGCCACAGTGCCACCCAATTAAACACCTTGACTCAGGATTCGAACCAGGGGTGACACTGACTAAGAGTCAGCATGTAAACTGAGTAAGCTACAAATGGCTCTAGCTGCTTTCAAATACTCCAAATTCTTGTCATCAGTATAAATAAGGAATGGAGGCATGACACCCTCTAACCAATGGCTCCACTCGTCTAGGACCAATTTGATAGCTAGGAGCTTTCGATCTCCCACATAGTTCCGTAGTTCCATTTAGCAGGGGTCATCTTTCTGTAGAAGAAGGCTATGGGATGTAACTTGGGGTGATCCCCCTGTCTTTGTGACAATACAGCCCCAACACCATTGTCTGAGGCATCCACCTTTAACACAAATGGCTGTTTGGGATCAGGTTGTTTGAGAATGGGGCTATGTTAAATGCCTTCTTGAGTTTGTTGAAAGTTTCTGAAGCTTGGGGATTCCAGTGAAGTCTCTTAGGCTTTTCTTGAGAAGGTTGGTCAAGGGCATGGCCACCACACTGAAGTTTCTAATGAACCTTCTATAAAAATTAGCAAACCCCAGAAATCTTCAGAGTTCCCTCATGGTTTTGGGTTGGCCCTAGTTCACCACTGTCTCCACTTTGTTGTTATGCATAGCGACTACCTCCAGACCGATGTGATATCCGAGGAACTCAATCTTCTGCTGGTAAAACTGGCACTGCTCCCCCTTGATGAAGAGCTGATTTTGCAGCACTGAAATCTGGGGAGAAGATCAAAATGTCATGAATGTAAACAATAACAAACCTTCTGAGCATGTCTTTGAGAACCTCATTAATGAGATGTTATAAGACACTTGGTGCTGAAGCCAAACCATATGGCACAACAAAGTATTCGTAGTGGCCAGAGGTGGTGCTAAATGCCATTTTCCACTCATCACCTGGTCTCATCCTTACCAGATTATAGACACTCCTTAGGTCCAACTTCGTAAAAATAGAAGCCTCCCGTAGTTGTTTCAGTGCTGAGGGGATGAGTGGGAATGGGTAGGGATATTTTATGGTTATTTTATTTAATCCCTGATAATCTATGTATGGTCAGAGCCCACCTCCCTTCTTTTCCACAAAGAAGAAACCTGCAGATGCGGGAGACATGAAGTGTTTGATGTAACCTAGATTGAGGGCTTCCTGAGTGTAATCTTCCATGGCTTGCTTCTCAGGGATCAGTGCATCAGCTCTTTTCTTATAGAAAAACTCAATGAGATCTTGGTACTCTGCAGGAATCTGGACCAATGTATTGACCTCTGGGCTTTCCACCTTGGTTGTACTCACAGACAGATGAACAGGTTTTAAACAGAGTGCCAGAGGATCTCCCTCTGCTTCCAAGAGATCAGTGGGTCCATGGTATTCCTAGGATGATGGGGTACTTTGGGGACTCAGTAATGAGAAAGGTGATCTCCTCCTCATGCAGTAACCTAACAGTCATTTTTAGGGGTGGTGTTCTGTGGGTCACAGTCCCTCCTCCAACTGGTCCCCCATTGATAGCCCTGATCTGTAGCTGATGTTGTAACTCATGAGCCGGGATATTCAGAGACTTTAATGCGGCTTGGTCCATGAAACTCCCGGCTGCTCCAGAATCTATTAGTTCTGGGAGAAGGAAAGAATTGTTCTGGTAGTGTATCTGAACACCATGGCCTTCTCCACCACAGTAAGAGTATAGGTGGTGCTGGGCACGCCGCTGCTTCTTCTGTGGAGTAAGATGAGAAGGTCCTAGCATCATGGGTTTATGGTCTCAGAAAATCAACCAGTTTGATAGCAGTCACTATTAGCGAGTCCAAGGTCATGCTGTTGTCTCAGCAGGCCAATTCTCACAGCACCTTGGCACTCAGGCCTCTCCTAAACATGGCTTTCAGGGCAGGCTTGTTCCACTCACTTTCGGCTGCGATGGTTCTAAACTCCAGAGCATACTCAGCTACTCTCCGGTTTCCCTGGAAAAGAGCAAGCCTGCTCACCTGAGTGGTTCCACATGGCTGTTGCCCACTGCAACGCTTTGCCACTGAGAAGCCTGATGACTACTGCAACCCTCTGGTTATCCATCATGTCCCCTTGGATGGAGAAAAAGAAGATCACATTAGAGAAGGAACCCTTTACACTCGTTGGGCTTACTGCAATAGTGCTCAGGGAGAGAAACGAGAATGCACGCCTTTTGCACAGCGCTAGCTAATTCCTGCTGTTTCTGAACCTCCCATCTCTGGAGCGCTGAAAGTGCCTCCTCCAACTGCTGTGTGCTGTGGAGCACTGCTTGCTGCAACATAGCAATGTCTGCTGTCTCCATTATGTAAGGCGGCTCAACCTGTAAGGATCGCACACATTGACTAGAGAAAATTGCAGTATTTTTATGATTTTGCACAAGTGAAAACCAGCTCAAACTCAAAAATGCCACACAGAGTGTTGGGAGAAAATAAAATAAGAGGAGGCAAAAACTCAACACAGGTAATATCCAACGCACAGAAGATTCCTTAATGTGGGGGGCAAACAAAACTGGGCTCACCAACTCTCTGGATAGAAACAGTCTGCAAAACATGAAACAGAAGTTAGTCCACGAAAATGGTAAAATCCACACGATATAAAGCACAGTCCAAAACTAGGGCAAATGTTCACAAAGCTAAGGAAAAGAGGGCAATAATAAAGGCATAGCAACAACCAGCACGGCAATCAGAGCTTATTGTTGATCCACGAGGATCTCTAAACTAAACTGCCCTTAAATACCCTCAGAGAGCAGATCTGGAAGCTCTCAAGTAATGGGCTACAGGTGGGGAGGTAATTACTGAGACTGAGGCCTTTTGGGTAACATAGTTCTCCGAGATCTCTGGGATCTGTTCGTTTCTTGGCACCCTCCAGTGGCTGTGGACGTGACACTATGTGTAGAGTAAGAGCAAACTTTTCCTATGGTATTATTCACATTTTGCTTTGATTTTAATTCACAAATATGTTTGCTAAAGATTTGGGGAATGGGATTTTACAAATCCCATTTACAATAAAGTTGGGACACTTTCTAAAAATGCAGTAAAAACTGAAATCTTTCATTTGTGGAATTTTTGCCCATTATTGCTGTACACAAGACTTGAGCTGCTGTAACTCATGCAGAATTAGAGCCATGCTGTTGTAACTAATGCAGAATGATGCCTGTCACTGTCCTGCTGAACTAGGTGTGGAGTTCCTATGAAAAGATGTTGTCTTGAGGGCAGCATAACTTGAAATCATCATCTCTCCAAAATACCAACATAAACCTCAGCATCAATGATACAGTCATATATATATGCAGATCACCCATGCCATTGGCACTGATGCACCCCCTTGCCATCACAGATTGCAGGTTTTTGCACTTTTCATTGGTAACATTCTGGATGGTCTTTTTCACCTTTGGCACATAGAAGCTGATACCTGTTTTTCACAAAAACAAGATGAAATGTGGACTCATCTGTCCATGGAACATGTTTCCACACTCTTTCGGTTCATCTCAGATGACTTCGGGCCCAGAAAACTAGCTGCATTTCTGCATAAAATTAATATAGCTTCCTCTTTGCATAATACAATTTCAGGTTGCATTTCTTGATGCAGAGGTGGACTGTGTTAAGTTACAATGATTTTCCAAAGTACTCCCAAGACCATGTGTCTATGTTCATCAGGGTAGCATAACAGTTTCTCAAACAATACTGGTCGCACATTCAGCATCAGTTTCCATCCTTGACCTTTATAAACCAAAATTTCCCCTGACTCCCTAAACCTTTTCATGATATTATGAATTGTAGATGGTGAAAGACCTGAATTCTTTGCAATCTTACACTGAGAAGCAATGTATTTGAACTGACTGACAATTCTCTCATGAAGTTTGGCACAAACTTTGTATTTTTAGAAAGTGTCCCAACTTTTCTGGAACGTTGTACATAATTATTATTATTGTTCGTACATAATTATTACTGGGCCAGTTATTGATTACTTGAACAGCTGCCCTTAAATTACCATTGTATTTATATGTTATATCTAATAATATTACTTTCTTAGCACAAGAAAATGGCAATTCCCGTCCTGCTGATCTGGATCACTTCATCACTGTGTGGCTCTTTAACATCATCAACTTAATGAGATTAAGATCTGGAACCATATCATTATTATTATTATCATTATTATTGTTGTAATTTAATATTTATTAATATTATAATTATTTATTTAATTATTTTTAGTAGTAGTACTAATAGTAGTAGTAGTAGAATTTCTGTAGAATCTCTGTGTATGGTAGAAAGAGACAGACAGACAGACAGACAGACAGACAGGTAGGTAGAGATAGATAGATAGATAGATAGATAGATAGATAGATAGATAGATAGATAGATAGATAGATAGATAGATAGATAGACAAACACCATTAATACAATACATTTAAGAGGAGCTTATATTGCATTTTGAATGTTACTTGGTAATCAGGTTTAAAAGGTGGCTTGTGTTTTTGCAGTCTGTGCCCATGTTGGTGTTGTAATTAGTACACATACAGCTCTCTTGACATGAGTGATTAGTAAAATACCAGCTCTAGAAACTCTGGCCAGGCATCATGCTAAGACTTGGCCTCACTCAAATAGATGAAGTGCCATCCATACCCAGCAGTGTGCAAGTGTCTGTGTATGTGTGTGCTTCATTTTGCAATTGCTGAGGTAAGAGTGTTAAAGATCTCAGTTGTATTATCAGGTCTCTCCTGATACCCTGTGATAACTGGACTTGGTAGTAAAGATATCCTGTATAATTAAGTAATAGAAAAAAGAAGCCAGATGTTTGCTTTGGATTGTGGCCATTGCATGATGATTAATGTTCTCTGGGTGTGTGCCCACAGTATTTGTGAATTAGATTTTTACTTTAGAAATAAGTTTGTAATTAGTTTGTAACTTGTAAACTTTGGTATTTATATACACATAAATCAACTAAAGGGTGCTGATTTGCAGTGTTTAATCCATGTCCAGAATGCAGAAATTTATAATATATCAGTTTGTACAGATTTGTGTGTGTATGTAATTACAAATGTGCAAGTGCAAAGGAATGACTGAGCACATTAAGTGCTGCGTCTAACGTTAAAGGATACACTGGGTCCACTTCACCACCTTGCGTTTCCTCGGAGCCAAAGTTCCACCTGTCTGACACTTGTCTCTGTGACTGACACATTCTCTGCTCCTTATAGAGAGAAGGGATGAAGCGGGGGGGGGGGGGTTCACTTCTGTCTCCCGTTCATAA
>JAOVVH010000010.1:19432949-19445601 GCA_028566435.1 Scorpiodoras heckelii
AGATAGATAGATAGATAGATAGATAGATAGATAGATAGATAGATAGATAGATAGATAGATAGATAGATAGATAAAGGTGAGTGCACTGTACCAACTGTTAAGCATGGTGGTGATAGCATCCTGCTTTTGTTGCCAGTAGATCTGGTACCTTGCACAAAGTGTATGGAATAATGAAAAAAGAAGATGACCTCTGAATTCTGCAGTATAACTGCAAACCTTCAGCTAGATGGTTAAAACTTGGACACAATTGGGTGTTCCAACAGGACAATGACCCCAAACACACATCAAAGCTGGTTGTGGCATGGAGAAAACAAGTTAACATTAAGCATTTGGAATGGCAAGTCTAAGGATCTGTGTGACATTGAAAAGGGTCAAATGTGCTGTAGGATATGTTGTAGGAAGAAGGCAAGCTGCCTGAGGCACTGTGATACTTAGGGTCATGGGTTCTGACATTCCTATGGATGTTACATCTGGTGTAAAGCTAACACTGCATTCCACATCTTTTCTTCAATAAATGGATGATCATTTAAAATCTGCATCTTGTGTTTACTCTTGTTGTCTTTATGCTATATTTAAATTAGTTGGATTATCTGAAACATTTAATTGTGACAGATTAACAGAATTTGAAGAAATTGAGAATGGGGAAATACTTTTCACAGCACTGTATTTTGCAAGCCATCTACGTTACAAAAGCCTTACACACAAGTGAATGGTGGAAACATGACAGCTTTTAAAGCTTTCATATACTCTAAATAAAAAAGGGTTTGTTGGCTGTTCTCTCTTTTCTTTACCCATTGTAGCTGAAAGAGAAGGAAAGTAAGGAGAAGCCAAACGTGTGCTTAAAGGTGGTGAAATCCCAGAAGGAGAAACCTCCAGATGTAACAGGTAATTGCAAATCCAGCTGCTATATTTTAGCTGGCACATCTCTAGGGTGGTTAGTGTTACCTGCAAATTTAAAATCTGAAAAAGAACTGGTCAAAAATATTGTCTGTGACATTGATAACTGGATTCTACAAAAACAGTACCGTACATACATTTTATGTTTTGTTTTTTTGTTTTTTAAGATTCAGCCCAGGATGACTTGGAAAAGGTGCTCAATCAACAGAACACTAGTCTTTCCAGTGGCAATGCTGAAATCGATGCTAACACAACAGGACTTTTTGACTTCATGGAAGATGAGAAAGAATCACAAACAGAGAAGGAGAAAGACAAAGAAGAACTGAAAGCAGAGGAGGAAAAAGAGGGCAGTAAGGGAGATAAAGATATTCTTACAGAATCCAGGTTGAATGAGAATGTAGAGACAAACAAAGAGGAAGAGAATCAGAGAATAGAAAAAGAAGAAAGCTTGCATGTATCTGAGGTGCCGTCTTTACTATCAACCTGTGAGTTTAGTCAAAACCATGAAGCCCCCCAGGAAAGGTACTGAAAAATTCTTAATTAAGTATAATCTTTAAGCCAACTGTTTGGAAAAACTAATATTTTCACTGAACTGAAAATTTTTTTTCTTGATGCTTGTGTGCTGTGTACGTATAGCACTAATGAACACACAGAGTTGATCGCCAGTACTAAGAGACGAGTTGAGAATCTGGAGAAAGATGATCTCAAGAAAAGCAGAGTGGAGGGAAGTTCACAGGAGGTGGAAAAAGGTGAGGAAGAAAAGAAGCCTGGAGTGGGATCATCAGAAGTTGAACCAGAGAAACCTGAGGAGGAGAGGAAAGACGTAGAACCAATGCCTGAAGAGTACTTCATAGGTACAAGATGTGCTACAATACAATGAACTAGGACTGTTTATTTGGACATTTCTTTTATTTCTGTTTTTTGCTCTGTCCCCAAGATTGCTCACCTCCTCCTCCAGCACCATTTGAGCACCGTCTGGTGACAACCAAAGCCAAACAGATAGATTCCTATTACACCATCAACAGAGAGGAAGTGCTTGGAGGGTGAGCTACAGAATAAAGAAAGACCATACAGTACAAACTGATAGTTGCATGTATGGATGCTGTAATATATTGGAAAACTCTAGTGACCAATGTGTAGGGAATTTTTTAAAAAACAAAAAGATTACATTAAATTACCCTGACTTAGGCTTTGGTACTACTGCGTTGTTTTACATATGAGACAGTCAAAGTGGCTCACTGGGCTTGTTTACAGTAGTCCTAAATATACTGTTGTATAGCCTGATGTATTCAGATGGGTTATGTGTTGTAAATATAACTTTGTGTATCCTTTGTGTATCTTTGTGTACTTTGTATAAATCTGTCTCTGTCTCTGTCCCTGAGGCTACAACTTTGGGACTTTCCTTGTATGTCAGGTTGGGTGGAGTCTGATCAAAGGCTCCAGAAAGCAGAGACAGCTCTTACAATTAGTTGTCTTTCAGACTTTGCTTCTGACAAACTTGTTTGAAATTATTTCAACTCTCTTTTTGGCACAGTTTTCAGGTGCCAGGTTTCAAAGAAATACAGGAGGGTAGAAAATTATTTGAACAGATCAGGTGACCGCAAATTGTTTGGTCAAAATCCTGTTTGCTATTCTTAATAGATATGATTTCTTCTCATATGTGCTGAGGGTTGCCTGAAGTGTAACTCCTGTCCAGTTGTTAAATGTGGTGAAATTACATTTACTTTGCTTTTTCTATCTGTACTCAGGAACTGTAGACTTGATGGCAGGGTTTGTGCGTTGAGACACTACATTATCTTCAAATTAATGTAAGACCTATCAGGTTCAATGTGAGAGGCAAATAGACCAGAACTAATACCACAAATGGATTTATACTAAGATCATAATTTATTTAATCACAAATAACTGCACTGACAGGGCCCCAAAGTCAGGCCAACCCCTTAAAACAGCTTACATACAGCTTACATACATTCAGAGGTATAAAACAGTGACATAGACATAAACCATGAGGAGAGAGTATATACTGTGGCTTCTCACGTGTGAGAAATAACACACCAAAACTCAGCACCCTTGAGATGCAGCCAAAGCTCTCCCTCAATGGCCATCCTAATATTTCATATGTTTTTTTTCTGTGACGAGGAAAGCTCAGACTGATTTCTGTGATGTTCTCTCCTGAGCTTGTTTTGTCTCTTACACATTGGCATGCCATGTTTCCTTTGCTTAGGCCCGAATCTGCCTTTGAGATTGCATTTATCTCCTTTATGACCTGGTATTGAGATTAGGTGATTGTGATCTGTTTCTTCTTCTGTATCCTTTGCCTGTTTGCAATTCTTCTTCTTATTTAAACACCCTTTTTGATATAGTTCTGGACAGATGGCAGTGTTGTCTATTTCAGACAATGTCAGTAGCAGGCCAGGAAATCCTTGGCTATAAAAGAGCATTAAGAGAGTCCTGGATCAGTAAGCACACATGACTGCTAAAGAAATTGCACCACAGAAGTTATAATTATCTCAAAGTATATTTGCTGATCCAGGATTCTGTGATCGCTAAGGTTTTCCTCACTTTAGCTTTCCCATCATTCAGTGTTTGTACTGACTTTACCAGAGAACCCCTTCTCGAATGGAATTTCAGTGACTTTCTTCTATGACTTCCTGTTTTGCTTTTTAAGGCCAATATTCTTGTGTCCCATGTTTCTATAATATTCATGATATGATGTCCTGGTTATTATCTGCCCTGCACACATTCAAGGTCTCTTTGCCCCAGACATTTTGTATAGAATTTGAATAATAATGTTGATAAGATACTCATAAAAGCATCTTTCTTTGTGTTATTTAGTTTATTATTTGGTGCATTAGATTGCAGAGCTTTGTGTAATCTGGATAAAGTTAAATTCACCAGTTGGCCTTGTATAGTAGTCATATCATACAAGAAAGCAGAAGACAGGTATATATGTGTGTGGGTGTGGGTGTGTGAGTGTGTGTGTTTCTGTGAGAGAGAGAGAGAGAGAGAGAGAGAGAGAGAGAGCTTAGAAACTCACAGGTCTCTTGTATCAGGAAATGTCTTTTTCTTTTTACTGTGTTGAAAGTAAAAGCCAGGTGGCTAGGTATAACTTTACAACCTAGTCTTTTACATCTAGTATTAACTCCCCACCCTGCTTTATTCTAGAGTGTCATTTAATCAGAAATGGCATTGGTGTCATTAGTCATAGTGTCATTTAATCAGAAATGGCATTGGTGTCGTTAGTCATAGTGACATTTAATCAGAAATGGCATAACTGAAATGCAGAAATGATATGTACAATAAGTGCAAGCTTTTTGGTAAATCTCTGACTGAAATGTGTTCGGTGTTGATAGTGGGCGCTTTGGAATGGTTCATAAGTGTGTGGAGAATTCTTCTGGCCTCACACTGGCAGCTAAGGTCATCAAAACCAGGAATCAGAAGGAGAAGGTAAATCCCTTACATGACTGCATGTCATTGCTGGATATTTTCATTTTTATTTAACCTTCAATTTTACCATTCAAGTTGTTAAGAGCACATTCCTATCTACAATGGAGGGCCAGCAAGCAGCACAAGCCACTTGAAGAAGAAGCCACTTTTTAAAAAAAAAAAGAAAAAGAAAATAAAAGAACAATGGGGAAGAGGGATAAAATAACAAAGGGATATATGGTACTGTATTGAATGCAATGGATATTATTAAAAAATAAATAAATAATGAAATGCATAATTATTCAAGAAATAATTAAACCAGAAAAATAATGCGAGCTTTTAAAGCACTTTTCTCTAATATTACACTTGATAAATTTACTGTGAAATATGTATTTATCTTGTCCAATCAGGAAGTGGTAAAAAGCGAGATTGAGGTTATGAACCAGCTGAACCATGCTAGCCTCATCCAGCTCTATTCTGCTTATGAGTCTCGCAATGATATCACTCTCGTCATGGAGTAGTAAGTAAATAAAGGCACATACATCTAGATCACAGGATATGTCTGTTTTTCTATGCTTACATATAGGTATGTGCATTCATATTCTGTGCGTATGTGTATAATCTCAGTGTCGAGGGAGGAGAATTATTTGACCGCATCATTGATGAGAATTACAATTTGACTGAATTGGACACAGTGCTGTTAATCAGACAGATCACAGAGGGGCTACAATACATGCACAAGATGTACATACTGCACCTTGACTTGAAGGTAGCACATGCTTACCAGCCAACTTTCATACATCTGCCATTAGTAAGGAGATTCAAATGAATTTCTGTGTTGTTGGGGGTTTTTTTTTCAGCCAGAAAATATACTGTGTGTGAGTCGAGAAACAAATAAAATCAAGATCATTGACTTTGGTCTAGCCAGAAGGTTAGTATGTGATTCCAGATAAGTACGATTAATATTCCAGCCATTTCATCTCTCTCTCTCTCTCTCTCTCTCGCTCACTCACTCTTTCTCTCTCCATTTTTATGCTCTGTTTTTTATCCATCATCAGATATAAACCAAGGGAGAAGCTCAGAGTGAATTTTGGCACACCTGAGTTCCTTGCACCTGAGGTGATCAACTATGAGTTTGTCTCCTTCCCAACAGATATGTGGAGCTTAGGAGTCATTACCTACATGCTGTGAGTCCCAGCTCTCAACATTTTGACATTCTTGATTTACTTCTAGTACTTAAAGCTACAGTACATTGTTGTTTTTCTGCTAAACAGGAAAAGATTATTGAGTTTGGCAACAAAATTACTTCAGAATATTGTAGGTTAATACTGACTACCTGTAGCACTGACAGTTCTGTATAGTGATAATTCCATAGCAGGGGAGGGCAAGAGCAAGACAGTGAGCTTCACAGACCGAGACGGGAATCAAATAAGATGAAAATATATTCAAGCATGAAGCTCTTAGGTAGTTTTCTGCTTTAACCTTGTTGTGGATTTTGTGTTGTTACCTAGCTGCCACACAGGCAATATTCCAAGCTGAATTTACCTATATCACAGAAAACCTTAGGTCTTGAGATGCAAATAGTGAGCATTGTTACAGGAAATCTGGACATTTGATTGGCACTGTACTGTATTTATCAGGTTGAACTATGGGAGGTCCACAGCATGGAGTTGCCATTGATGTGAGAGTGTGGTATGTGTGGTAGTTGTTACTCACCTATTAACTGCCCCTGAGCTTTAACCACCTGACATGGGTTGAAACTTGCTGCATCTTACTGTGTAGTCGCCTGTCATGAAATGTAGACACAAGTCCTATAGACTCTTCCAGAGTGACCTTTAGGATCTTTGGGATGCCACATGACTAAAGCACTTGCCCCCAGTAGGCTCACTTTGGCTATGTGGTCAGCTGTAAAAGTGATTCATTGGTTCCAACGTTTATTTAAGCATGATGGAAGCCATTCTGTATTCTCCAGGACCTTCAAAATGCAGTAATGCTTACTGTTTATAGGAAATTTGCACCTCTATTAAGAGTGCTTATTTAAGTTTGAGATAAGTTAGAGATAAGATAAGTTTGAGATACGATTGAGGATATGCTTAAGTAGGTTACACTGAATATTTTTCTCAAGTCTAAATCTTTTCCCAAGTATACAATCTTCTTCTTCTTCTTCTTCTTCTTCTTCTTCTTCTTCTTCTTCTTCTTCTTCTTCTTCTTCTTCTTCCTCTTCTTCTTCTTCTTCTTCTTCCACTTACAGACTAAGTGGTCTCTCTCCTTTCCTGGGTGATGATGACAATGAGACACTGAATAACATCTTAGAATGTAAGTGGAACTTTGAAGAGGCCGAGTTTGCAGATATCTCTGATGAAGCCAAAGATTTCATAACACGCCTGCTCATTAAGAGCAAGAGGTAAAGTGCCTGTGTGTGTGTGTGTGTGTGTGTGTGTGTGTGTGTGTGTGTGTGTGTGTGTGTGTGTGTGTTGTGTGAACCATGTTTTGATATCTGTGTGCCCACAAGGATAGGAATTTCTGATATTTCTGACCTTGTGGGGACATTTTGCTGGTCCCCATAAGGAAAGTGGGTTTTTGTTGTAGTTTTTAACAAATAAATAAATAAAAAAATAAAAGAGCCAAAATGTTGCCTTTTCATTACTGGAAAGTCCTCACAAGTATAGCAGTACAAAAATAGGTCTGTGCATGATCTTCATTTTAAGCATAAGGATTCACTGCATATTAATTCTTGTGTTTAATATAGTTGGAGGATGAGTGCATCCCAGTCATTAAAACATCCCTGGCTGTCTGACCAATTGCTTCACTATCGTCTGCATCAGAAAGTGAGCACCTCCTTCTCACTCTGTCTCATCTCCACCCTCCTTCTAGTTCCCTGTATTACTTAGCAGCAGTGGTGGCTACTGGTTGGTTAAATAGGGGAAGTACAGGTGTTTGTTATTGAATACTGAATAATATAGACACATTTCTGCATTTAATATAGAAACAATTCATTGCATTTTAACATTTTATTTTAAGCACATAATTTTAACTAATTATTTTAACATTTTAGACTTACCTTGCAGTCTTAAATCAGTTATCGGTACTTGTGCTTTGTAGCATGTGTTTGTGTTAATACCAACAAATGTATTTTTGCTGCAGAGGAACAAGTGCTGCTCCACACATGCTCCTCCACCAGAAAGCTAAAACAGGTAACTCACTGTTCTTTAGATACCCAAAATATATAATGAATAGAATAGGTGCTAATGCTAACAACTATCTGCATTTATAGTAATATTTCAGTGAAGCCTACTCAAAAACATTTGCAGATATAGTAGGCTCATTTGGCCCAGTGAAATATTTCTTCCTATTTGAAGACTTATGGACTCACTCTGTGTGACGCACACACATTCTTATTCTCTTGTTATTATCTTGCCTAGGTATTTGGTATTAAGTTTTTGTTTTTCTACAAAAAACATCTTTGCTCATGTGAAGAACTGGACCAACAACACTGCAAATGAATGGCCAACAGCTGCTATACAACAATGAATATATATTTCATAACCTCTATAAGTAGGCTACAGCTCAATACTACTTCTTGTTTGGAACTGTACCTGAAGGACAGGAGGTAGCTTTACAGTCCTCCACTTGCTGCAAACAGCATACGCACAACTTTGCTGTTATACTCTACGTAATTCACCTTTTACTAATTGAGTCTTATTTCTGTGATACTGTTCATTTTGTCGTTTGATATTTTTGCTGGTATAAAATCTTTAGAGAGTTTGTTTGTACTATACCATTATATAACAATGTACTGTAGACTTGATATGCTTGAAAACACAATTACTTTCACTCCATGTCATAAAACCTGCATCCTTCTCAAGGTTGTTTCATGTTTATATTTGGGGAAAACATGGCAACTTTGCATTATATTGTTAACAGTCACAAAATATATGTGATATAAAACACAAATTTAAAAATTAAGAAGTAGATCATCAACAAGAACAACAAATTACACAGTTTTACTTGTACACCAAAGTAGTTAGCTTCTTCCATTTTGACCTGAAGATTGAAGTAGCTTCATGCTGTAACAATGCTGAGCCTACAACAGACATCTACTATATAACAGAAACATTTGCTTTTGAATGCCATTATTTGTTTGCCACATTTTCCTCCAGCGTACAACAAAATAAAGCTAACTTTACACCCCAAAATGTTTAAAGATTAGAATTATACTATCAAACTGTTTTCTAAACCACACTGAGAAATCTGAGTGACATTACTGAATAATTAAATGTAAAGTAATGCAGATGTTCAAAGTGGCAGCCAGTGCAAAATTAAATAAGCAAATGCCTTAGCTGATCAGCTTCATGTTTTAATTACAAACTGTGTAAGAGTTTTTATAACTATCTGATATTAGGATGCTGCCATACATTTTCCTACTCCCTCTACGCTGGGTATTTAACTCACCTTCCATGAAGGCAAACCTAACAATAAACTACCTTTTCTTTTCTATTTATTAGTTGAAACTTTTTGCTGTTTATTTCTGGTATGCACCCAAAACTTACTTGAACTTCACATTATTGCACATTGATAATATTATGTATGAATCTGAATCAGGCGAGAATATGGCAGTGCTCAAAACCAATGCACTCATTTCTCTTGGATGTCTCTTACGGAACAGTGGCCTAAAGATGCATGCTGAGTGTTTAACATTGTTATATATTTTTTCTATATGCGGATGAAATATTTCATGCTACTGATTCTTTTGCCTGCATTGTCATAATCAAAGTCCTTTTCTGCCTGGTTTGTCATATGTTTGAACTGATTTGTTATGCCACTATATTAAATGACACAAATAAACTACACAAATGAAAAATTACAGTTCTGTATAATTACAGAGCTTGTTGTGCTGTACTACCAATACTGGTGTTTGTGTTACAGATTTATGGTCTAATGTACAAGTGCGAGTGTAATGTTACAGGTTAAACAAATCAAAGTGCCTAACGGACAAAAATGGATGCTGTAACAAAGCCGCTGGGGGAGAAATTACACTGCCCCAAGCCCCAGGAATGGACAGGGTAGTTAATGACAGGGTTACTGGACTGGCCTAGCTTTAAAATACTTTGCAGCCTTCAAGACCCTGTTTTATAGCCAATAATTTACATTTTAAAATGTAAGACAGTGTCTAGTCTATGATAAATGTATATATAAGCTTAAGTTCAACTTGTAAACTACAATTTGTACTTGTAGTTTTTACAAACTTAAAAATTAGAAAACTAAAAGATTTCATCAAAAATATAAATACAGATTTTATTCTACAAGTTCTCATAGTACATAATACATGTACAAATTCTAGTTCACAAGTTTACATATTAAAAACACAATTACAAATTTTACTTTACAAGTTCTCATATTAAAAATACAAGTACAGATTTTATTCTACAAATTCTCATATTAAAAATACAAGTACAATGTTTAGTTTACAAGTTCTCATATCAAAAATGCAATTACAAATTTTAGTTTACAAGTTCCCATTAAAAACACCATTACAAATTTTAGTTTACAAGTTCTCATATTAAAAACACCATTTCAAATTTTAGTTTACAAGTTCTCATATTAAAAATACAAGTACAAATTTTTGTTTACAAGTTCTTACATAGAAAATACAAGTACAGATTTTATTCTACAAGATTGCAGATCTGGTCTTTTCAAGTTTTGAAACATAATTACGTCCACACCAATATACATACATAGTGCAAAAAGAGCTAAGCCTAGAGGTAGTAGGACAGAGGTAGTAAGGCATGTTAGTTTGAGCTGGAATGTTGCTGAAACCTGACAACACTGCTTAACAATATTAGCTTTACTGTGCTTGTCATGCAAATGAGAAATCCACCTGCTGTGTTAAACACAGTTGAACAAACATACATCTAAAATCCTTCAAAATAAGCTGCAACACTGTATGATATTGTTATATACAACAACAGGTGCCTTGCTCAACAGCACTTCAATCATGTCTTGTCGGTTGCGGGGATCGAAAGAGTTACCTTCTGATCACAAGGCTGGTTCCTTAACCACAAGCCCACGGATGCCCCATGGTGAAGCCGTTTGGCAGTGATTACAGCCTCTACTCTTCTTGGGTATAAAACCACAAGGTTTGCACACCTGGATTTGAGGATTTTCTGCCATTCTTCTCTGCAGATTTTCTCAACCTCTGTCAGGTTAGATGGGACCATTGGTGAACAGCCATTTTCAGGTCTCTCCAGAGATGTTCAACTAGGTTCAAATCAGGGCTCTGGCTGGGCCACTCAAGGACATTCACAGTGTTGTCCTTAAGCCACTCCTGTGTTGTCTTGGCTGTGCGCTTAGGGTCATTGTCTTGTTGGAAGGTGATCGTTTGGCCCAGTCTGAGGTCCTGAGCTCTTTTAAAGTTTTAAAGCCCCATAAATCTCACACATTTCACTCATCTGAGGCAGACCTGTTAATCCAGAAAAAAAACCACTTACAACTCAGCCAATTAAAGATGTTTATCTTACACTACCATGTCATAGTGTCTCAGAGTATTTAAGCTCAATTATGTTTATAAATGTACCAGTTTTCTACCTCATATCTGATGTTCTATTTACTTCTTATTCAGAGATTTGAATATAGTCAACCCAGAAATTATTATAGATTAATGAAACAATGTGCTTTTTCACACATCTGCAAGCATAAATAATGTCAGCTAGAATCAGCAACTGAAAACTTGAATTTTCAAAACAGGAAAAAACGTCAGTGGAGTTTAATCCTCATTATCTTCAAATTTACTAACATCTTTTATCCTTGGGGTCAATTTAACCCCAGCAATTAAAATCTACAGAAAATGATTATGATTAAAGTTGTTACCCAAGTTTGTTAGGTACTTTATGTTTCTTTGTTGACTACCTAAACAGCTTTAAACATAACCTATATATGTATTTTATCTATCAGTACGCATGGGGATGTGTTTTAATCTTGGGGAATAGGAAGAAATCACAGGGAACCAAGTTGGGGCTATAGGATGGATGTGGAAGGACTGTAATGGATTTTTCAGCCAAACATTCCCTCACAGCCAGTGAAGTGTGACCTGGTGTATTGTCATTATGGAGGATCCATGAAAAGGTGATCTGACGGCACACACGCAAAACCCTTTTCCTCAAATGTTCAAAAACTCCGAGATAAAATGTTCCATTTACCATTTGGCCTTCTAGTACGAATTCTTAATGGATGATCCCTTAGGAATCAAAAAAGACAATGAACAGTGACTTGATTTTTTTATTTGCTTATGAGTTTTCTTTGTGCAAAGTGATGTTGTTGTGTGCCATTCAGCACTTTGATGATGTGGTAGCTTGTCCATAACCTTTTTTCAACACTTCAAGAGTTTCTGATGCACTTTTACCGAATTTCACACAGAATTTGATGGCATACCGTTGCTCCAAACTCACTTGAATTGTTCCAGTGATGAAGCACTTCAGCAGGGTTTGACAAAAACAAAAATCTTGGCACTGAGAAAGCTAGAATGCATCTGAAACGGAGATCCCATTCTAAAGGATCTTGAACCCCCACCCACATGTGTAAGCCCTATGAGCATATATACACACACCAATCAGCCATAACATTATAGCCATAACTATTAAAAGTGCAGTAAATAACATTGGTTATCACGTTACAATGACACCTGTCAACAGGTGGGATATATTAAGCAGCAGGTGAACAGTCAGTTCTCAAAGTTCCTGTTGGAAGCAGGAAAAATGGGCAACTGTATGGCTCTGAGTGACTTTGACAAGGGCCAAATTGCGATGGCTGGACGACTGGTTCAGCGAATCTTCAAATCGGCAAGTCTTGTGGAATGTTCCCAATATGCATTGATTAGTACCTACCAAAAGTGGTCTAAGGAAGGACAGCCGGTGAACCGATGACAGGGTTATGAGCGTCCAAGGCTGTCTGGTCTGACTCCACAAAAGAACTACAAGATCAGGCATCCTGTCACGCAAAACAGTGGTTCAGGAATGGTTTGAGTAGCATGCCAAAGGGTTCAGGGTGTTACCTTGGCCTCCAAATTCCCCAGATCTCAATCCGATCAAGCATAAGTGGGATATGCTGGAAAAACCAGTCCAATCCACGGAGGCCCCAGCTCAAAACTTAGAACAGTGGTGTCCAGTCTTATCTGTTAAGGGCTGGTGTGGGTGCAGGCTTTCTTTCCAACCAAGCAGAAGCCACACACTACTGAAAGTCAAGATCCTCTAATTAGATCCATTGATGAAAAACAGAGGCAGCACGGTGGTGTAGTGGTTAGTACTGTCGCCTCACAGCAAGATGATCCGGGTTC
>JAOVVH010000010.1:19450689-19463488 GCA_028566435.1 Scorpiodoras heckelii
TTTGTTACTGTAGAGGTTTGTTACTGTAGAGGTTTGTCACTGTAGTGGTTTGTTACTGTAGATGTTTTTTACTGTAGAGGTTTGTTACTGTAGAGGTTTGTTACTGTAGAGGTTTGTCACTGTAGTGGTTTGTTACTGTAGATGTTTTTTACTGTAGCGGTTTTGGAACTTGACTGTTAGTCTGTTTTACTTTTCATTTGTTTTATGAAGCAGATTTGACTCTGTTCGCCAGTCTAGCTCACTGTCGTCTTGACAGACACGTAGACAAGCCAATAATCACTAAAGGTAGGCGTATCCTTAACTGACACTTCCTTCACGAAGGACACGGAGGATTCAGTGCCTGATAAGTCTAATACATTGTAATACAGCACATCAACACAGTCAAAAAACGAGGGTTTGTAAAATTGCCGACTCTCATTAACACTTCGCACATAAGTATTTTTCTGTCGACCATATATGGTGATTGAGCCTGAAAAGTAATGTAAAGGATGGAGCTGTACTGCTGCAAACATGCCAGATGCTCAAAAGAGAAAATTGGAAAGGTACGCAATATTTTATATAACATGTTCTGATCTGTTTATAAAATGGTGCATAAAAGTGAGGTGGCCTACACTGTAAAAAAATAAAATAAAATACTGTAAAAAAAACGGTAATTTTCTGGCAGCAGGGGCTCCAGAAATTATCTTTACCATAGTTAACATCCAAAATAAAAAAGGGAAACGTCTCACATATAAAACATTTTATTTTGCATTACAAAAGT
This sequence comes from Scorpiodoras heckelii, assembly GCA_028566435.1. Classification (NCBI taxonomy): domain Eukaryota; kingdom Metazoa; phylum Chordata; class Actinopteri; order Siluriformes; family Doradidae; genus Scorpiodoras; species Scorpiodoras heckelii. The sequence goes on from JAOVVH010000010.1 coordinate 19,451,450, forward strand.
TTAAATTAACTGTTAGAAGTGTTGCAGAAAAAAAATCTGTCAAATTTATTATTTTTTTCATTTATTTAAGTACCGGTACATTAATGAACTGTCGAAAAAAAGCATTTTATTTCTTTAAATGTAGGTTAACTGCACTATTACATCATGTAAACGACAGAAACTGCTGCTACTTTACTTCTCAATAAATTATACTGTGTTTTTACGGTTAGTTTTGTTAAAAGTCTCATCTAAAAGCTGTTAAAAACAGATATTTAATTTATTCCATTTATACAGATTTTTTTTTGTTAAATCTCTTGACACATTTTAATAAACAGTTAATTCTTGTAATTTTAATGTAATTTACTGTCATTTTGAAATACAAGGGAAAAACTGTAAGCTTTACTGTTGAAAAACTGTAAAAAAAATAAATAAATAAATAAAATAAAGAATATTATTTTACAGTGTGGTACGCAGTCAATCAGAAAGCTGGGTTTTTAACTCTTTATGCTTGGTGAGGTAGCTGGTTTTGTTAGCACCAAAATGGACCTTGATCTCGCTTATTTCTGCCGCAGAGCGACACAAACTGCAAGTGTCTAGCGTAACGTCTAGCCAGTTATAATTTTTTTCGTTTTGCATTGTTTAATTAAATGCAGAGGGAAGCCAAACCTAATCAGGTAGGAAAAAAAATCAATTTCGCTCTGATTCAGACTTTGCAGTGTTTGCAAAGGGAAGAATAGATCTGAAGACACACTTAGAACAGGGAAATGTGTGGAAATGGTTTGTCCAAGGACGTGACACTTAAGGTCTACACTGAAGTACCAGAGAAACTATGCAAAATACACAGCAACACCACTTAAGCACGTCATTGGTTGCATCCGCCGGTGTGTATATAAAGCGATAGACATCTATGGAAGCTTCCAGAGCTGTTTCCTCTGTGAGAATGGCAAGTTGTGGGCTGGCAAGAAACGTTTCACGTGATAGGCGTGTGACACTGTCTCAAGTAACATCAGGATTCAATGCCGAAGATTCCCTCCAAGATCCTGTGGTGGATCTACCAAGTATTAACTGGTGTACCAGTTTTTCTGGTACTTCAGTGCACTTCCTACATATAAAAACAGTTTTTTTTTCCCCATCACTGATTGAATGCACTGAGATGCAGTGACTAAATTAATTAGGTCATGGCGACATGTCAGAGCGTGCGAGGTGTTCTCTCGCCTTCCACGTGCAGTCGGCCAGCGGCCCACTCGCCCGTCGGCCCGAAACAAAAGAGCAGTCACACTTCAGAGAGGAGCGGATGGAGGGATGAGAAGGGAGGGAGAGAGACGGAGGGAGAGCATGAGCAGCGCAGTGGAGGGCAGCCAAACGCTCGGACAAGACACTGCCATCACACACACACACACACACACAGAGAATCCAGCAGTGGTTTCAGGCGCAGCCCTTAGGCACAGAGCAGAGATTGTTCCCAGAGTAGCTGGGTCTCAGCAGGAAAGGTTTATTTGATCCGTTTGTTAGACAGTCAAGTCGTAGTTGATCATTAGAAATTGTGATTACTTTAGAGCTGAGCTTGTGCAGCATTGACTCAGTCATGTGTGTGTGTTGTGACGAATCATGTAGCTGTCACATGCATGATGAGAATTAAAATTAGAGGTGTTTGTCATCCTGTTGTGAGGAGTAGATTAGAAGTTGGTGATTTGAAAGCCAAAGAAAGGAAGTAGTGACCGAGCTGCCTGGTCTGTGTGTGTGTGTTTTTTTTTTTTGCGAGGCATGGACATCAGGGTTCGATGAGTAAGTGAAAGGTGTGTGTAGGATGAGCTAGTCCAGCGTCAGTAATAGGGTGTTATACGTCTCGCCCTCAGGACAATCCCATTGGAGACTGGGACGGCGTGATCGACGGGAAACTGCTGTGTAATTTCGCCAGCCTGGAGCACACCCGTCTCGTACCCATCTGTGATGTCATGCCAGGTGAGTGCGTGCCTTTTTCTCCTGCTTTCTGACAACGCTCATCGTTTAAAGCACTCAACAGCAACAAAACATTTGACCGACTGTGAGTGTAGAAGTATTATAATGGAAGAGATGGTTTGTTTCATGGACGTCCCACAACATCAAATGTAACTTTAAACGGATAAATAACATGACATGATGGTAGTGTTATGATTTGTATATTTACAGTGTGGCAACTTGGTATTAAAGTATCAGAGCTTCATTGTATCATGGTGTTTTACATAAAAAAAAAAACAACACAATGATAAAAATTAAAGGACATAGTTGATATGGATTGTTTGTGCATCTGCTGTAGTTCTGAGAGATTAGCATGGATATGAAGCACAGAGATGGGTGTGTCTTCACGTGACACTAAAAATTTCATACACACACACTTCATTTTAATACAAACGAATTGTTCTGACCTTTATTATAAGCACTTGTAGCTGTAGTAGAGTTTGTGTTTGTGGTTGCACTTGATCATTAGTAGGTCATGTGACAATGTGATGTACGTGTTTGTGTGGGAGAGAGAGAAAGTGTGTATATGTGACCATGAATGTGTGTGTTTGTGTGTGTGTGTGTGTGTGTGTGTGTGTGTGTGTGTGTGTGTGTGTGTGTGTTTCAGGATGGATCATACTTGGCAGAGTTTCTCCTGGAGAAAGGCTATGAGGTGAAAATGACAACATCTGTTGCACTGTGCACTAAAGCACCTCTGTGCCTACACACTTACTCACACACACCCTCATATGGCCGTCTTTGGTCAATGCATTTTCTCTGAGAAAAATATAAATTGTAATGGGGGAAATAGCACACTAATTTGCCAAAAGGTATTGCATTAATTATCTGCATTAATAATTATGCCAATCCTCGTGAAGGAAGTAAGTAAGGAAGTGATGTTTATGTGCAGGTTCATGGGATCCTACGCAGGTCCAGCTCCTTTAACACTGGGCGCATTGAGCACCTTTACCATAACCCTCAGACACACACGGAAGGAAGTGAGTGATGCACGTATTTGCAAACTTTTCAATAATGTTGCACTTCATTTTGGTTTGTCTTGGTTATGTATAAATTGTATGACTAATAATTGTATAACTAATGTCTTATATTATAGATTAGTGGTATTTTTTACACTGAAATCAATTTTTTTTATTTGTTTATTTTTATTTTTATGTTTAAAACCAGGGGCCTCATTTATCAGCCATATTTCTGAACCTCATTTATCAGCTGTGAATAGTTTTGTGCATAAAACACAGTGTACGGTGTGCATGTTTATGCATTTCATGGGATTCATCAGTTCAAAGTTCTGCTGTATACCTGAGGATGTGTGTATTTCCATACACTCCTGACCTTGCTAATGCAAGAACCTAGTGGTAGAAAGGTGTAATAGCAGATTACCTACACAGAGCTTCTATATCACATGTTGTCAGTCTTATCAGCATAACAGACGGAGTAATAAGTGATTTCAGTGCTCACAGGATACAGGCTGATGGAATGTAAAGTAAAACCGTATTAAAGGAACATTTACATTGGGATTATGCCATATTTGAAGACTTGGATCTTGTTGTTTTGAGGAGGGGGAAGTGTTTTTAGCACCACTGGAAATTCTAAGATTGCTAAGAATGAGGAGTGGATCAACAGTTGATTTTGTTTGCCCGGTGCACTTTTAGTTAATCTTTAATGTAGGGTTTTTAGCTATGGGCACATTTCAAAGAAAAATTGCAGATAATGGCATTTTCCAGCCTACTGCAAGTTGAATAATGACACGTCTCTCATTCATTCATATCACTTGCAAATCAATACACTAGATTTTTTTGTTGTTGTTTATTAGACAAACTGACCGAAAACGGCCAGATGAAGCATTTTCTTCTTACTTATTAAACAATAGGATATTACTCAAAACATGAATAAAATTATTATTATTATTATTATTATAGAGTTGAGTATTATTATTATTATTATTATTATTATTAGTAGTAGTAGTAGTAGTAGTAGTAGTAATAGTATAGAGTTGTGTATTATTATTATAGTATGTTCATGTATAAAAACAGCTTTTGAATACTGCATTTAATTTTTTTTTTACATGAGTGCAAGCTACATGTTTTTGAAAACCCAGAAGTGAAAAATAAGGTGCAGTTCCTCTTTAATGTAACTCTACTGCTGGATAATATGTAAAATCTTTAATGGACACTAACTGTACCACATATCCAGCAGGCTCTCGTGGTTCAGCAAGGTGTAAGTTATTTGTTTAATTAATATATTCTTCAACAAGCGCCTTTTTCTTAGCTGCATAAGATCTTGGCTGTCTGGTTTTCATGACTATAATATCATGGTACAAACACACTGTTTTTAAAAAATTGGCTTTGTAACATACTGACAGTGAATTATGCCATGAAAACCCGACTTTGTGCTATTCCACTTTACAGATGGGTAGCTGGTATTTTTCCTCTGCCAATAAGAGAAACACTGTTGAATTTAAAGGAGTGGGTTTTTGTTTTGTTGTATACAGGAAAGTCTGTGCTGGGATTGGGTGTATGTGTATACTTTTACGCTTTAACTTTAATGCTCAACTTTCTGTTAAATGCAACCTGAAATCAAAACTAAGTTTCTCTGGTTTGTTAGGTCATGTCCCTACATGAGTCCTCAGTATCACTCACTTTCTCCCCCAAACAAAATTCTAGCAGTAAGTAATGACATTTGCCCACTTTGCTCAAATGTCAATTGTCATAGAATTTGATTTAGTTAGTTTTTTTTTTTAATTCTTTGTCAATTTAAATCGCAAACCTTCCTCTCACATTGGCCATTATAATGATAAATTGCTGGAATGGGATAACTCTTACAGTATTAGTAGACACTGTAGGGCTGCTTCTTGGTCTCATATGCACAGTAGATCTTTGGCCACTTTATCCTGGCCTGGTTAGCATTGGATCTGGCATGACTGGGTGTGAAGAGGGTCCATCGCAGGGTACCATACACACACTTATTCACACCAAGGGCAGTTTAGCATAGCCTGTTTGACTACTGTCATGCTTTCGGACAGTGGCAGGAAACCGGAGAACCTGGAGTAAATCCCTGCAGACCCACGGGACCAGGCAAAGCTCCACACAGGCAATAACTCACACTGTGGTCCCTGGAGCTGTGAGATGGCAAATAAGCTAACTTTAGTAATCACCATTATCACAGCTGCTTGTTGAACTAATTGAGGAAGCCAAAAATTTTTAGCTTTTAGGTTTCTTCTAGGGCTAGAACCAGATTTAATAATTGACTCTCGATCACTTTCAAGCTTTTGTTCTCTTTAATTTGTCTGTTTTATTCTTTGCTGTTTTAGTGATGAATACCTGTTTCCCCATCTTGTTAAATTTCACCCTTAAACTAATATTAAATCTAATAGAAAACATTTTCTTTCATGGTGTGTGTGTGTGTGTGTGTGTGTGTGTGTGTGTGTGCTGTAGATATGAAGTTGCACTATGGGGACCTAACTGACAGCACTTGCTTGGTGAAAATTATCAATGAAGTCAAACCCACAGAAATCTACAACCTGGGAGCACAGAGTCATGTTAAGGTAAAACCACATCCTAGCAATCCTTCAGTTTTTTAATTTTCTCAGTGTGTATTTGAAAGTCATATACAGATTCTCTTTGTCTACTGACTCTTTATACACCTACATTAGGTATGACACACACACGCGCACACATGTACACGCACACAGAAGTTACTTTTTAATGACTGGTGTGTTTGGGTGTGTGAAGTGAACCAGTGACCCAGTCCGGTAATAGTTATGAAGAGTGGGCGAGTGTGTGCATGTTTTTTTTTTCTTCATTTTTTTCCCCCTGTTTGCTGCTTGTGTCCAGAACTTTGGGATGTAGTCAGGAGGCTGTTAGTCAGTGGGTTAGTCAAGAGATGAATGCTCGTGTGTGTGTGAATAAGACCGAGAACCTGTGTGGGTGCTTTTATAAGGCATAGTGTTCCAGAGGAGGATGAGATTTCGAGAGGAAAAAGAACTGACAGGATGTGGTGAGTTATAACTGAAGCACTGATGTGTCCCAGTAAGCCCCTTTATAATCAGTGACCTACAATGAGTTCTTTCTTGGTGGGCTCTGTCTCTTCAAAAGCCATGATCTAATTGTGTTCTGCAGGAAATTGAACAACACAACAGATCATTACAACAGGTTTGAGAATTACAGCAAAGCTGAGAACAAAATGTAGTCAATTTAAATGAAGTTCAAAAGAAGATCGTAGTGACGCTAAGCTTGCAAAACATAAACCTCAACATGTATATAAGGAATAAAATATGAGGTCTAACAGGAAAATAATAAATGACTTGGTTGTGTTATGTAGTCTGACGTGAAGCAGAGTTCTTCTTTTTTTTTAATAACATCATGTGATGAGTTTTATTGCTCATAAACCACAGCAATTTGCTAAGTTGTACAGTTTTGTCTGTTTGTAGTTAAGTTTAAATGTTGTGGAACGCCATAAAACAAAATACTTCTTGTCATCACATTAGTTACAATAGCATACAGTAAACATTCATTCTGTCACCAGGCTCTTTTTTTTATTTTCTTGAAGTTAGTAAGATTAAAAAAATGTGGCTTGTGATGGAAAGTCCTTTGTCCTGAAGATTTTCCTGTCATAAATAATTGTCTCCTCACAGAAAACCTTACCATATTGACAATTGCACTGTTTTTGTGAAGGCTCCGCCATACAAGTGTAAGCTGATACTGTAGACATAAGTTGAATGAGTATAGGAATATAACCTGTGATTTGCCTTACAGTTGGCAGTACTGTCAGTGCTGTATTGTAAAACAAAATTAAGCAACACCTTCTGACCAATCAGATTTGAGAATTCAACAGCTGCGGTATGATAGACAATGAAAGTGGTCTACGTAATTAAGAACCCTTCTATTCCCACTATTGCATTATCATTTTTCTCGCTTTTTGTCATTGCATGTGTGATGGCCTGCAAGATGATCCCTTCACATGGTGAAATGTTCTACAGGTGCTCCTGAACTGAAATATTATTCCCTTAAAGTTATGTTACTACAGTTTCCAGGGGTATTAATGAAATGTCTTTGACATTCTTTGGTCAGAATAGCACGTAGGAGCTCCCGAGTGGCGCAATGGTAAAGCGATCACCCTTTCATCCAGAGATCGCTAGCTCGAGCCCGGGCGATGCGGTAGCTGCCCATAGCCGGGAATTGAGAGAGCAGGATTGGCTGTGCTCTCAGAGTGGAAGAGGCAGCATAAGTTCTCCCCCATGTCAGTTGGGAATCAGTTGCCAGTCATGTGTGTCTGTGGGTTCATGTATACATGAAAGCGGGAGCGCTTTCCTCCGAGTGTGTTACGCCGCTCCTGGACGTTGTATGAGCAGAAGTTTGAAAAGAGGTGGTGACTGTTGGCATCACGTCACAGAGGAAAAACATGATAGCCTTGCCCTCCCTGACTGGCAGCCATTGTGTGACATGGTGGGAATTGGACATGACTAAATTAAGGGAGGATAAATTAAAAATACCACATGGATCAAATACTACAGCTCTCTGTCCACTCTGTCTACAACAGCTCTTATTGTTGCTGCTGTTGTTAGTGTTTAATATTAACACTGGATTGGCTTCGGAATGACTTCAGAAGAAGGTGTAATTTTTTTTTTTGCCTTGTGAGCTATTGAACCTGTTTAGATATTGAATCAATATTGCATAACTAAGAGTGCAGTTATTATGAATATTGGCATGGCAATTACTACCTATGGCAGACTCACAGCCACGCTGATATTCAGTATAACTGGTCATTTGCTAGTGCTATATTGCTTTTATATACCAGTTCTATAAACAAGAAATTAATATTGAATAAGCGATATTTCAGACACAGTATGTCCAAATATTCTGCTGATTTTTTCTCTGCTAGTGGAAATACCTCCCCAAGAAGTCACAGTCACTTTATACAGGGTCTTGACTGTCATAAAAATCTTGGAAAAGTCATGAAATGTAAAAATTTCCAGGCCTGGAAAGCTTATGAAATTATGTAAGTTCACTGAACATTTTGGAAAAGTCATGAAATGTGATTTTGTTGTAGGCTAAAAAAATTATTTTGTTGTGTTTCTGTACAAAGTCCTGCAGCTTGATGCAGTTTCCACTTGAACTGGCAGTGCGTAACTAGCCCATTAGAAAAGAAATGGGAAAGGTTGTTGTAATTTTCCTTCAATAATGAGTCCTAAGCCTGTTTGCCTGTATGTTGTGAAAGCTCCTAGAAACTTTATTAAGGGTCCTTGAAAAGCCACGGAGAAGCTGGAAATGGCTGGAGACCCTGTTTATTTATTATTTTTTAAATTTTATTTGCGTTTATTTAACCAGGTTAGTGCCCTTGAGATACAAGATCTCTTTTACAAGGGAGACCTGGCCAAGACGGACCGAGCAGTAGCTCAAAGTACATTCAAAATTTCAAGGACATCAGCTAGTTGAAATTGATTTGTACATTCTCATTAAGGTTGCTTCCAGTGGCATCCTTCTTCCTTTTCTGTCTTCATCTGATGAGCTTTCATATTTTAAGCCAAAAGTTATACACGTGAAGAAAATCGTTGGTACCTCTTGGTTAATAAAAGAAAAACCCACAATGGTCACAGAAATAACTTGAATCTGACAAAAGTAATAATAAATAAAAATTCTATGAAAATGAGCAAATGAAAATCCGACATTGATTTTGTACCGTGGTTCAACAGAATGAATTTAAAAAGTAAACTCATTAAACAGTATTTCTGAACTGTATTGTTTATCATTGCCACTGATGATGTCGCTCACGCTACTGTAGTAATGGCTTTGAATGATGTAGGAAGAGGAAATTTACATCGGGATAACGGATGAAGAGAGTGATGCACACAGTGAAACATAACACTGCGGGTATACTAAATATGTTCACTGTTTTCACTCGACCAATCAGGTGAACTAACTGATGTATAATTAGTGTAACTAGGATCAGCATGACCATCAGTAACAGCAGGGAAGGGTCTAGTTTAATAACGAAGTTTTCTATGGAGGTGCGTCTGTGATACTGAGATACAATTCACGTCATATGTCTTTAAAATCCATAGTCTGAAAAGACATTTAAATCAGCCACATGATGCTGTGCAATAGGACGCAATACACCTATTGTACTGATGGAGAGAGAGAAATGTACAGTGCTGAAGGATATTCATTTAGTTACATTTCTGAATAATGGTAATAAAAAAGGTGTGTGTGGTGTCAGTCTATACTTCAGTATTTTCTCCCAGCTTTTTTGCCTTGTGCATTTTCAAGCTCTATCATTTTAAATTAATAAAACTTTGCACAAGTTTCACAAGAGTACATCCTATGTAGTCACACACCAATAGTGGAATTACAACTCCATTTATGTAAGACTTGTATAAATGCAACTGGAAATACTTGAACTCCTTTTATTGTGGTGGTGTTCATTTTTGTTTTATTGTAGTGAGAGCATGACAACTGCTGGTAACGGCTTAACGGCTCAACAGCTGAGTTGTGTTAAAAGATGAATAATTAATCTCTCGGTGCCTGTAACATCTGTATGTGAATGTGGTGAACAGCATGAGACAGCAGATGTACAGTATCTAAAACATGTACCTACTGGAAAACCGTCACAGTCCAGAGTAAATGAATGGAGTAAAAGAGAAGTGACTTGAATAATTCAGGTGAGGTAGAACTGCTTTGTCGTGAGGTGTGATGAAATAATGAAGATAATTGATGTTGTGGACGAACAAGTGCTTGTACTGTTCTACCTTGTGTGCAACCTGTTGTGTGATGATGGTGATGGAAGCGAGAGTTCTGCTTTCAGCATGTTTCCATCACTGCGACTCTGTAGAGATGATGTTCAGTAGACTGTTTAGAATAAACCGCCAGGTCAAGCCTAGTCTTTACTTACAAAGGGTTTTCAGTTTCAGAGAATCAGTTCCAACACTAATCAGTGGTGGACAAATCACCAGCCAGGGTGCCTGGGACAAATGGATTTTAAGTCCATGCTATTTGTTTTTTCTTTTTGTTTTTTTTTCTTATTTGCTCAGCAGATGAGTAGGTTTAACTATCAGAGAAAGAATATAAACTTTGGATGCTTTTATACTTGTAGTTTGGTTTTCTTTGTCCAGGCCAGCACAGAAAATTACACATTGTCACCATTTAGTCCTGGTTCACCAGGACTTCATACTTTTTAACGCTGAACCAAAAGATGTAAACAGAAGGCATATGGATAAGGTCACAACCTGATTGGACACGCTTTTATTATGTATATTTTGCGACCAAACCTACCAGACTTTCATAACTTCCAGAACGATGCTAAGTGCTGAGCTAAATGCACTTGTGAGATTTGTGTATATGTGGTGCTATTTTTACTAGCTGAGAACTCATCAAGTGATAATAAAATATGGAAAGGAGTCAAAAACAGCACCAGGAACTCCTCGCTTGCACAATCCAATGAAGATACAGTATGCTGCAAGAAGACAGCCCTTCTCATTTTGTTTTGTTAGCCTGTGCATCTCTCTGTGCTCTTTCGTTGTTGTCAAATCAGTTTTTATGTCTCATCTTGTGATGTCATGTATTGGGTTCATTTAGACATCTTTGGTCCATGCTGCGTTCATGCTTCAGTCGAACCTCACCAGAGTTTGTCTGGAACTAGACCCCCTGTCCCGGGGATATCGGTCCACTTGTTTGGTGCGCATCAAGGTTCAGACGGCCGCGCTCACACTTGTTTAAACGAGCCACACTAACAGAGCATTTGCACCAGAGTTCATTGTAGTCGAACCAAACATGCCATTTCTGAACATACCCTTAATGCATGCCACAATGTTGATGTAACTATAGTATGTGTTTCCAAATCCCGCTGTCTGCTGTGCTGCACAAAATGGCTAAGGTGCGATCTGGCTGATGGTACAGCAAGGTGGTTACTTGTTGGATTAATTATCATGTACAGGTGCAAATGATCTATGCAGAATGAAGAATGTGTAGGTATTTGGAAACATTAAAATAAAGAAATAAGTACTGTGGCTGCACAGGGAATTCATGGAATTACGAATGCACCATTGCAATTTTTTCAGACTGATTAGGATTGTTTTTGGCTGCTCACTGTTACTAAATGAATAACCTACGTTGAATTTCAAGTTCTACAAGAATCCCACGGCAAAACCGCGCTCACCCTGGTTGTGCAAATTCTCACTGCACTAATTACTTAAACATTTTGCCAAACTGACATGAATAGCATGCTGATACAAACTCTCAAAGACATACAGAAGAGCTTGTATGGTTTCAAGCCTTCATTACCAAGTCTGGTTTGAGAAGTGTAATTACAAAACCTTTCACATATAACCCTGATGAGCAAGCTGTGATGCATTGTGTCCTTCGGCAGCTTTCTATCATAGCAAGCATTATTTTTTTCAGCAATTTGTACTACAGTAGCTCTGCTGTGGGATCGGATCAGATAGCTTAGACTTCACCCCATGAGCCTTAGGCACGCAGTTGACCAGTTGTCCTTCCTTGGATCACTTTTGGTGGGAACTAACCACTGGATACCAGGAACATCCCAGAAGACCTGCTGTTTTGTAGATGCTTTCACCCAATCTTGTAGACATCACAAATTTGGCCCTTGATCGCAGTTGCTCAGATCCTTACGCTTGCCCATTTTTCCTGCTTCTAACACATCAACTTCGAGAACTGACTTTTCACTTGCTGCCAAATTTATCTCACCGCTTGATTATTGTAATGAGATAATGAATGTTCTTTACTTTGTCAGTTCACTGGTTTTAATGTTATGGTTAAAACTTATGGTGTAAGTGAGCATGGCATCAGTAACTTATGCATCCCTGCTTATAAAATAATATGAGCTGTAATCTTTTGTCATTTGATTAGTGTGTGTCCTGAGTGTAGGCCTGACTAGATCTCCTTTAACCTATAGGGGGCAGCAGAGTGTTTCTCTCTCTCTCTGTCTCTGTCTCTCTCTCTCTCTCTCTCTCTGTCTCTCTCTCTCTCTCTCTCTCTGTGTGTGTGTGTGTGTGTGTGTGTGTGTTTGTGTGTGTGTGTGTGTGTGTGTGTGTGTGTGTGTGTGTGTGTGTGT
>JAOVVH010000010.1:19509981-19521572 GCA_028566435.1 Scorpiodoras heckelii
GTAGGGGCTGGGGGAGTGGGGTGGCTGGACCTGGGAACTCGTTTCTTCATTCCCACAATAATTAATATCCCAGGAGGCTTTGTGCTGACGTCAGGACAGGGATGGGTATGTATGTGTTGGAGCGGGTGTACGATCTTAACCACATGAAAGCACTGAAGATCAGTCTGGGTTTATTCTCACAAAGTTCCTCAAATGTGTCATTTTAAACTTGAAAGAAATTATGTATAACTCTTGATGTTTAACTCTTACAAATGATGTATAATTTCTCAAACGGGCAAAAAAACTACAAAATATTGAGCCCAGGCATCGTCACATCTCCACTTTTTAAACGTGTCAGGATCTTTGTGTTTGTATGATACGCAAATTAGGAATGCCTGCATGCCCATCTCAAAATGCTAGGCAGGTAAATAAACAAGCTCCCATTAATCAATTTGTAACCAGTTATCACGTATAAAAATGTCCCACATCACATCATCACAACAGAGAAGAGGGCGTACACATTCTGTACTGATGACAGTTGTGAGAGTATGTTCAAGTAATCTAATAAAAGGAGACTGCTTCTGTTTAAATGGAAAGACTCTAATCCACCAACATACAACTACTGGATCAAAGAAGTTATGCACCACCTTAAACTTGAAAAGATTAGATATACTGTAAGGGGGTCCACTAGGAAGTTTTATCATTTTTGGCAACCCTTCTTGGCATTTGTTGAGGATATGGAAGGAAGCAGAATGATAGTGGCTTCTACTTGTATTTATTTAGGGCTTTTTTTTCTCTCATTATTATTTTTTTTTTATTGTCATTATTATTGTTGTTATTACTGTTACTATTTACATTATTTTATATTATTTTATTATTATTATTATTTATATTATTTATTATTATCTAATTAAAAGACATTGGTAACATGTAATATAGTCAGCAGTCCTTACTGAAAGAATCAGCGATTATTTCTCCGCTGATTTTAGTGGGAACAGAGATCAGGGGACTGCAGAGATGACGATAAGGCTCAGGTTTATATCCCACAAGTGGTTTTTACCTGAGGTAATGAGACAGTAGCTGATATGGATGATGCTGATTTTCAAAGTGATAACTAATTTCCTGTTGTATACTTCTTAAGATGCACTGGGGATCTCGATAACAGTGTGGGAAGACTGGGTAAAAAACACATTTTGGAAGTTGAACCATACTTATCTTTTCCTCTCTGTCTCTCTTGTGCTCTCTCTCTGTCTGTCTTGCTCTCGCTGTCGCTCTCTCTCTCTCTCTGTCTCTCTCTGTCGCTCTCTCAGGCCATGTGGCTGATGTTGCAGCAGGAGGAGCCGGTGGATTTTGTCATAGCTACAGGAGAGGTCCACAGTGTGAGAGAGTTTGTCGAAAGAGCCTTTAAGCATGTGGGCAAGTCCATTGTGTAAGTATACACACACACACACACACACACACACACACATACTCCCCACATGCAATTTGTATAGAACTGTGCAATTTATCTTTATGACATTTTCAATACTAATACTGCAAAAGCCTACATAATGCTCACAAGCACTAACAAACTGCAGTTTTCTGTTGGCTTCTGTGAGCATTCTGACCTCAGAGCTCCAGCCTACATAAAACATGGCATTGGCATGATCCAAATGAATTTTTTCTTTTCAAATTTCCTACACAAGCTTGTTAAACTATGCATGTTTGTCTGTATGCATGCATGTCCATCTATCTCTCTATATGTGTCTGTCTGTCTGCCTATTTATAGTGAGGGGAAATAAGTATTTGGTTAGTCTTTTTTTTTATTATTTAATATACTTCCAATGCTTATACCCACTTCAAATTTACACACGTAATGTACATATAAATATGAACCACAAAGCTATGTTCAGATACGGAAATTGATGGACATTCAGACACTATCCACCTTATTCCTGATTCCCATGATTTCTTGCATGAATTTTAGGTGATACTTTTGGTTACTTCTTGTTATCCAGCCACAAGAAGTCAAATGATCACACATTCAGTGTTTTTGGAGGTGTTTTTTTTAAAGTTTAGATTCTTTAGCCATGTTTGTCCTTCTTTTTTAGATGATGAAAACTTCACTAAGTTAATGGTTGACGTATACTTTCCTGTCATAAATGTACTTGTGTTCATAACTCCCCTATTTCAGTCACTGCTTTAATTGTTAGTACAGCCATGAATGGTGCAAGTGCAGTCAACAATCTGTAATGACATTTTCACAATCCATACAGTTATACAACAACATGTGTTAAAACCTAACAAGGTGGGGGAAAAAAACAAAGTGAACAATAGTAATTTAATGAAAGCACTGTGAAACACTCCATCTGACATCAGCTATTACAGTCACTTCTGCTAGTTCCTGGGAATTTCACCCATAACAGTTTCTCTAGCCTCAGGAATAAGGTAGATAATATGTTGTAGCTATTGGGTGGGAAGATTTCACACTAGAAGTAGCATTCATGGTGACGGTGAAGGAGTTTCCTAAAGTTCTCAGGGGCATTAATATTAAACAACAAAGCTACAGAGACATAGCACAGACCTTAAACATCCCTCTTAGTAAAACTGGTTCAGAAATATGAAGGTGGAAAGTTCAAGGAACTACACCTAATCATCCCCAGACAAATGCAGCACCTAAGATTTCACAACATGCTATCAGACTACGGTAATGATGAGGACGGTAAGAGAGAAGCCAGCAGTCACTGCAAAAGAGTTGCAGGATGACCTGAAAGCAGCAGGAAGAACATTTACACTAAGCAATAGGCAATGAACTGCATGAAAATTATCTCCTACACCTCACCAAAAATCCTCTGCTAAAAACAGAAACACAAAGATCTGTGTCTAAATCATTTACTGTAGACAAATCTGAACTCATTTGGAAACTTCAGGTCAAACAAAAATATAACTCTTTACTATGGCAGTACCGTACTGGGAGGTTGGATACCCCATGGAGGTTGTTGGTGATGGCACTGACTATTGTTTTTGGGGTTTTCTTCACAGCTCTCACAATGTTTTTGTCATCAACGGCTGTTCTTTTAATTGGCCATCCTGTTCAATATCTGGATCTTGGTGCACCACTAGTTTCTTTCTTTTTCAGGCTATGCCCCATGCTTGTGCAAAGATTGATTTTCCCTCTTTTCTCAGCTTCAAAATGTCTTGTTTTTCTCCCATAGACAGCTCTGTGGTCTTCATGTTGGTTTATCCTTTTCGATAACAAATGCAGTCTTCACAGGCAAAACCCAGAGCTCAAACCAAGAGTAGACGTTCAGAGCAGTTAATTGTTCATTTGAACAGAGCATACATACCTGAGTAACAAGAAACACCTGTTAGTCACATGTTCCAGTATTTCTGATCACTTGAAAAATGGGTGGGGTTAAACAAAAGGAGACATGTTTAAACACATCTGGATGTAAATATCCCAAATAAAAGCTGAAATTCTGATCTCTCACTTCATTCATCTTTTGATCTCAAACCCAAATATCTTGAGTGTGTGGGGAAAAACAAGATAATTGGCCTTGCTCTTCCAAAACTTTCAGAGAGAGATACGTATATCTGTTTATCTGTCTGGCTGTTTGGCCATGTGTCTAGTTATCTGTCTGTCTGTCTATCAGTAATATTGTTTATAACAAATTTCATGTCACACAGGTGGGAGGGAAAGAATGAGAACGAGATAGGCAGGTGTCAGGAGACAGGAATCGTCCATGTCAGAGTGGATCCCAAGTACTACCGTCCCACTGAAGTGGTGAGTCACTGATACTTGAATTTAAAGCTGTGTGCGTTGGGTGGGCGAAAGAGAGAGAGACGTTTCCTCCGCTCACTTCAGGGTCATATAACACATCTTTCATCATACTGGTGATTAAATTGTTTTCTTTCCTGTAGTAGACTTTTTAACTGAATACTGATCATTGCCTGTTATGCATAAGAAGACATTATGTTGCCTTAGCATATAGGAATGTGTGTGTGTGTGTGTGTGTGTGTGTGTGTGTGTGTGCGTGCACATGTACAAGTTGGGAAGGGAAGAAAGTGTGGTCACTCATCCAAGAATTCAAAAAGGCACTTACACAGAAAACAAAAAAGACCTACTAAATGACTGCTGACAGATGAAACACACACACACACACACAGACACACACAAAACCGATGTTGGCTGCCAATTTAGAAACTTTCACCTCTTGCATTAACATACAACGTGTCTACTCAGGCGCATGTTTTAAGGCTGTGGATTTGGAGTAAACACTGAAAGAATTCTTTATTTCTTTGGCCCATGTTGGTGTTTTAATTGGGGTTTTAGTAAGACCCTTACTGCATCTGCACTATGATTAGGTTTTTCTCTTTAATCAGAACTCATTTTACTGAGACCTGTGTCACAAAGTATATGTTCCCCTATTTTATTGTGGTTAAAGTATTTGTTTCTTGCACGTGGTGTTTTTTTTTTTTTCATTGCCAGTCCCAGAAATGTGACTCTCCTGACTGTTAACACACACACCTATCTAATTATCATTCATTCACTAAACTTTATTAACTAACATTCTGTGTCTGTATAATTGTACTCTATAGTTAATCTCTTAGTTTTATCTGTCTCTTATTTTATATTTCACTTTGCAGAGTATTTAAAAATTTTTTTAATTTTTTTTTACAATAAACAAAACAGCTGGAGTAACTGCTAGTACTCAGTCAGGGCCTATGTTGGTCACGACTCTCTGGCCATAAATTTGAGACTGGATTTCGCCAAGATCAGGAATAAAACATTCACTGAGCCAAGAACATGGCATATAATCAAATTTAAGACCATTTCTATGGCAACTACTTTTAGATTTACGATTTTATTATATTATACTTGTAGCTGGAAAGATTTTAAATGAGAGAGCATTATCACGGCTCAAGAGCAATTCATTAGACATTATCAAGGAACATTACCATAATTAGCTATTATGGTGTAAGAAGTACATTTTAAAAGCCTCAATTTTAACCAAATACTTTAGATCAAATACATCTGCATTTTGGATGTATTTTGAGTTGAGTGTTTATTCTGGTTATGATGCTATTATGTTTAGTCATCAGTGCAGACCCATGTAATCCAATTAGTTTTCTAATTACGCTTGTCACAGAAGAATGACATTCTGTTGCTTATGGGAAGATATTTTTTAAGGATTTGCTGCATGTTTGAGTCGATTGCTGACGGTCATCACAACGTTGGAGCCCAGCATCATGGTTCCCCCATACACTCCCACACACACACAACACACAGTGTGTCTCTGCTATATCATAGATATATATATTTATTACTTAATTCTTATTTATTACTTATTTGTGGGGATTTCCCCAGGGATCATTTTGAGTCATAGAACTGATGAATTACATGTACATTGTGTATAAAATATGTATTTTAAGAAGTAACATGCATTTGATGCCAAAAATGAAGGATGGCTTTATTCAGTTGTATTTTAATAGCTTCTTGTGCTAGATTTACTAAGGGAAAAGCTTGTTTAATCTTGCTATTTAGTGAAAGCATATTTTCATTTAACTGCAAACATTAAAGTTATTTTTCAATTTGTTTGCCTCAGTAAAGCAGGGGGGGGTGTTTATTTACATCGCAAAACTGAGGATTAAAAATCTCCTATTGTCTACTATATCTGTCAGATCTTTCCTAATCAAACTATTAACAAGAATTTTTATTGTTAACCCTTTTTCACCATGTCTTACCCTGTACATTCAACTTGGAATATGTTTAAGATGAACATAATCAATGTATTATTAATATTGTAATGACTAGAGAAATTCTTGCTGATTTGCTTGCATATCAATTTCTGTTATAATCCAAATTTTCCATATTGCATGTAAAGCAGCCGTATCTTGGGCTGTTTGCCTGGCCGGACTTCAGCAACTTCAAATAACTACTTTTTTTTTGAGGATTAGGTAATAACAGCCATAAATGACATAAAATGTTACTATAAATTAAAATAAAAGGATGAAGTTGTTCCTGATTGCACCTTTATATAGGAAAAACCAGTACACCAGCACACTTTATAGGCTAAAACTCAGGATTTCCATTTTACATTCAAAAGACTTCAATGAACACTTTATAAGAGTAGCCTATAAGACTAATGGTAGCCTCCCAGTGTCATCATTGATTGCAGTGGTTCACTGTAGGCATTGTCATATGCCTGTTCAGTAGATATCACCCGATCCTACTAGGTGTCTGTCTAAAGGACCATATGATGCTGATGGTGGACCTGAGTGTCCTGCACGTGTAGCAGGTAGGACCGAGAATTGCCATGCTGTAAAATCTGACTGACGATAATAATAGAAATTGGATGGGTAATATGCAGTAGTCTCACAAAAACAGAGTATTCATCACTGTTTGGGCCAACTGTTAGTATGTCATAGACTTAACCTGATGTAGCATAGACATGTTGATCAGATGAGTCAGAGGCAGATTTGTGCTCCTGATGTGGTTAACAGATATTTCCCTTGGGTAATTTATTTACAGACACTGGCAGTCTTCTAACAGTTATTATCAAACTGTAATCAGGATTGTAGATATTGTGATTCTTAGTCATCTGATTTAATTCAGCAGCTGTATGGAAAAAGAGTGCAGTATAGTAAATATATTTCAATTTTAATTTGCATTTAAGACATTGACTGAATTTGCATACAAGATGTTATTAATATCTTTTTATAACACAAGTCGTTAATGGTGAGTCAATCAATAAGGCAGCAGTGAAAAGCATAATTTATGCCTCTGTCAGCTCGATGCAAGTAGTTCTGCAGGATTAAACAAACCTTCTGTAGGTGTGTGCGGCCTCTTGACATTTGCCAGTACCTGTTCAACATGTACAACAGGCCCCAACTGAATAATTTGTAAATCTATAAGCAATAAGATTACACAACACAGTTAACCACAACACACCCAGAACTCTTCATTACTTTCCTTAGTCATCCTTACCATTGTAATATTTATTTATCTCACAACAAAGAGGGATTTTCTGCCAAAACTGTGACTGTGGCGTTCTGTGTGCATGTATTAATTGAAGACTCCTGAAGTTGTTCTTAATGAAAGATTATATTAAGATTTATGTTTTTTAAGGATACTGCAATGATTGCACACCCAGATTCCTCTGAGACTATTTTATCCTTCCAGTAAGAGAGGCAGATAAATCTCTTGTCAGTACTGGAACGGCTCTTATGCAAGTGTTAAATGATATACAGTTGAATACTGATTCGGGTAGAATATCAGTTCTGGTTTTACTTCAGTGCTGCATTTGACACTGTAGATCATAGAATACTGCTGGACAGGGTGGAAAATTGGGTCAGACTTTCTGGAACAGTTTTTAATAGGTTCAGCTTATTTTGAAGACTGGCATTACTTCGTCACTATTGGCAGCTATGAATCTGATAAGGTGGCTGTGGCATGCAGAATCCCCCAGGGATTCTTGGACCCCTGTTTCAGTTTCTGGACCTTTTCTGTTCAATCTCTCTATGCTGCCTATGGGCCAAATTCTACACAATAGCAAGATAGATATGGAGATGACACACAGATACATCTGGCTCTCTCACCAGATGATTGCAACACATATAAATAATTACATTCATTACACATAGACAATTGGACGAGACAAAATTTCCTACGTAAGGACAGAACAGAGATTGTTGTGTTTGGCAACAAGGAAAAGAGAATTTGTATTAGCGATCACCACAACTCTTGGGCCCTAAAAACCAAATACCAAGTCCAAAATCTTGGTGTTCTAATAGATTCAGATTTCTCCTTCACTAGCCACATGAAAGCACACATGAAAGCACACAGCCACATGAGAGCACATTACTCCATTTCTTACAATCTTTACACTGGCTTCTGGTTAGTTACAGAATAGAGATTAAAGTGCTGCTACTCGTCTATAAATAACTGTTTTCAGCCAAGAATACATCTCTGATATGTTTAAAGACTATTCAATTCAATTCATTTTTTCTTCTAAAGCGCATTTAACAATGATTATTGTCCCAAATCAGCTTTACAAGGACATAAAATTCAGAAAACTTATAGGTTTTATCCCTAACAGTTATCCCTATTGAGCAAGCTGGGGGCGACGGTGGCAAGGAAAAACTCCCTCAGATGTTAAGAGGAAAAAACCTTGAGAGGAACCAGACTCAAAAGGGAACCCATTGTCATTTGGGTGACACCGGATAGTACAATAATAAATAATCCCTTCTATAAATGAGTTCTATATTGTAAAAAAAAAAAAACAAAACTGCAGTTGTAACCAGTAAACTGATTAAAATTTTAACATGAAGTCTGCTTTGTTGAAGTTATAAACTGTTCGCTGATGGAGATTTGACTGATGAAGTGCACAACTGTTCATGGCAATTAGTCCTAGCCGTTGTAGGAAGGCTGCTTATATCGGTTGCAAAGCAAAATTATAAACCAAGTAGGTTCCTTAGATCTGTGGACTCAGGTCAATTAGTCGAACCCAGAGTCCAAACTAAATATGGTGAAGCAGCATTTTAACTGCTATGCTGCATCCAACTGGAACAAACTGCCAGAAGATTTTAGATGTCCCCCAGATGTAGACGTTTTTAAATCCTGGTTAAAAACTTTTCTCTTTTTATGTGCCTGTGATTGCCTATGATTGAACACTGAATTCCTATGCCCCTTTATGTTATTACCTCTATCTTAATATCCTTTGTTTTAACATATTCTTACTGCACTTTACCTTTAATAATCTAATTTTACAACTCAAGCATAATTCCCTGTTATGTTCTACTTTATAATTTCTTTTAATTATGCTTTTGTCCAATTGTATAACTATTATGTCCTTTGTTGTAATTTCATGTTTTAATGCTTTTATTTTTTTTATGTGAAGCACTTTGACTTGCCACTGTGTCTCAAAGGTGCTATACAGAAACTTGCCTTGCCTTGGTCTTGTGTGTGTGTGTGTCAGTGTGTATATGACAGTCCTACATACCAACCCTCTTATTCATATTAGAATATTGTTGATATTCTGTGTATTTTTGCTGTAGACCGTGGGTAGATGCATGCACACACACTCTCCCATATACAGCCTTTAGTCCAATTAATTTGAGCCCTGGTTTGTGGCCAAGTTGGTGTGGTTTGTTTGAGCAGGTGAGAACGTAGCAATTACCCTCAGATGTGGCCTGAAATCATTCTAGCACAGTTTAATTGCAGTGAGAAAAAGGGATTTGACCCTGAATCTTCAGCACTTTGTGTTGCACCATTTTTGCTAAGCTGACCCACAAGGCACAAACTGATCCAAAGCATGGAGCTGTAGAAATGTGATGTGTTCTGGATATCTTTGCAAACAAAACAACGTGCTTGATGTGATACACAAAACATTTTAACCTGGCTATTTATATAATTCTTCACTTATTTATTTAGTGTTGCCCATGTGGTGATTTTTGTCATTTCTGTGCAGACTTGGTGCTTGTTTTTCCATCACCATATTTCTGATCAGTGAATTAAACAGTGAGTTTTACAAGGGCATATTCACCACTGCATACCCAAGTTTGTTTATTGGGTTTGTTTAACTGTATAATGTGAAAACAAACCAAATGGCAAACAAACCAAAAGCATCAGTTTTACTCCAGTTCGGACTCTGCAATCTGACTTATAAATTAGGAGCGACTGCGCCTTTAGTGCCAGGACACACGCCAAGTGACGAGCTAGTGTCAGCACAGGCTGATGGATAATTGCCTTCCAATGTCTCACGTCTTCTGTGATAAATCTCTATACTAAGACATCAGATTACGGTAAATATCTACCCCCTACAATTAGCAGGCAGTAGCTTATATTCCTAATAATAATATAAGCAGGTAGAACTCAATGCCAGTGACATCAACAATAGATGCCTTCATTGCCAACAAGTCTAGTTGGACTCCAGTTTCAAAATCTAAGCAGTTATGTAATATTGTCTTACAGTGATCATTTCATAGACGTTCAAACATTCAACGACTCATTCTTGAGATACAAGAGAAACTCAGGTCAACAGATGAACCTTCTATTGACGGGGATAAAAATAGATGACGAAAGTATTAAAAAAATTTGTGTCATAAATGGTGTGTTACTGAACATGATAGTATGTTAAAATAATACACCACCTAGCACTGATCAGTATCTATAACAGTCTGGTGTATATGAGTGCTTGGAATATAGTTTGTTCACATCACTAGGAAGCCATTTACAAAACAGTGCATACCTATCTAGAGCAGTTAAGTGAATAAGAAATAAATACTAAAAATTGAATATGATTTTTCAAACTCTTTCACTTATCAGCCGTTTAGAGAACAGTGCAGGATATACTGCTAAAACTACAGTTGATGGGAGGCTTGGTGCATCAGAGCCGTTAAACAAATGAACCTGGACAATGTTTCTTATGGTGGGTCTGGTGGTGTTGGTGAACCTTTCCTGTAACAGCTCTTTTAGGGTGGAGCTGAAAGCAGTTGAAGACCTTTCAGTGAACTGCATGGAGTGCACTTGAGAACATTCAGCGGCTCCATTTAGCCGGTTTGGATTTGTACTTCCATTTTATTCATACAGATGCTGATTTAAAGCAGTTTTATGAGCACTTTGGTGAAGGTGGATTTCAGACAGCCTAGATTTTTTTTTTTTTTTTTTTCCAGACAGTTTCGAGGAAGGCCTCATCCATTTCTTTACATTTTATTCACAGTGGGGTGAAGCCTATGCACATTTTTATTTGAAACAAACAAATATGTTGAAATATTACAGCAGTTTATTTAGTTTTTAAGGTATTGTTCTCCCCTAATATTACCTTGACCCTCAAAAAAACTTTTTTATGTTTACGAGACAATTGCCTAAAACGTAGGTTCGTGGGTGTCCATGTCTTCACAGTGCTGTATGTCATTGTGCAAGTATTCATCATAGGGACTAGTTTGTACTGAGCTGCTGTTTCCCTTAAATTGTGGATTTATGTGGCTTATTAGGGATTAGGGTTATAGCATGTTGGCATTAAAGAGGGATTAGTTCAGTGACATTATTACAGTAAACATGTTTCCAGGCAGAACCTCTGAGAGTCACAGATGGACATGAATTATTGCAGTTTCACAGAATTTCAGTTTAAAATTTATTTGAGAAATTTTTTTTCACACTGAATCCAGAGGAAGGAGTGAATGAGAAGTTGGAAGAGTTAAAGAATACAGAGCACAAGGAATAATGGTCTCATTCAGAAAACAAGACTTTGTCAAGTTCTTACCGTTTTCATTCTACCAGCCTATAAAACACTCAATCCTGCACCTCATATGTTTCAGTTAAATATGAAGTATGTGATATAATATGAGGTATTGTTTTGACATCCCTACTAATGATGATATAAGCTCAGTGTTGGAGTGTAATGGACAACTTTTTGACCATGTGGCGTAGCCTGATATTGTCTGGGTTTTGTAGTTACTGTAGACTGTGTGGATATTGATGTAGCTCCACTCTCAGACTTTATGGTTATTTATGTCTCTCATATCTGGACTGAATGTCTGTAGACTACAAGGCTATGTGCAGTTTGTAGTTTGTGACTCTCTCTCTCTCTCTCTCTCTCTCTCTCTCTCTCTCTCTCTCTCTCTCTCTCTCT
>JAOVVH010000010.1:19525198-19536588 GCA_028566435.1 Scorpiodoras heckelii
TATATATATTTTCTAGCGAATCATTAGCAGCATGACCAAAACCAGTTGTAGTTCTAATGATGCTTGGTGAAGCTCTGGTGCTGTATTGTGTTCTCAAGAAGGGCTTTTTCTTGCATCTCTTCCAAACAGCTGATTTGGAAGCTTAAGAACCATAAAAGTCAACTAAAGTGTGCAATTTCAAAACTGTGATCTGTGGGCTCTTCCCCCCTCCTTCACCATCCTTTTCACTGTGTAGGGAATCAGTGTGCTTAAGCTTCTAATTCCTGCTTCCTGTTTCCAACTGTTTCAGACGTGTGAAATTTTCTGTTATTGCCCTAATTGTGCTTAAAAGTATTTTTTGTATGCTTCACCTGATTTGTGTAACCATATGCCTAGATCATATGGAAAGTTCTTTGGCTATTCCCATGTTAATAGATGATGAATTTGCAACCTCTTACTTGCACTCCTGGGAAACGGAGCAAACTGAGAAGTCTTTCAAAAATTGGTTGCATTTATTATAAATGTTCCTTAGTGGACAGTTGTTTAGTTAACTAATTCACAAAATCATATGAGAAAACTAGTCACTAGCAAATGTCATTATCATTTAGTAGGACTGTATTATGAAGCTTACTGTGCTGCACTGTCACTTCACTTGGACTAAAAATGCATATGATGGAGGCGCTTGTTACGCATGTCACTACAAACAAAACTGCTACCTTTTCTCATGTAATGAACTGTTTTCATTGCACTATGCTCTTGGCCTCAAGATATGAGTAATATTTTGATTTGTAATTATTCATTTGAGGGATTGTGTTGCCGTATACTGATTTGTTCTATCTTTATCATATATTTTTGGTCATATGTATCTGTCTTTCCTGCCCCTTCAAAAACATAATCTGGTGCTACTTTGGCCAAAAAAGTGGGTAGTCTTCATGACACCTCAACAGGCTGAAAATGACTAAACTCGACATTATACATGCATTATGCAGTGTTGGTCAGTAGCAAAGCATCTCTTAATCAGTGTATTTTTAGTATATAGGGTATACTATATACTATTATATAGGTATATAATCCGTATAATTTACTGAATGTTGTGTGCCAAGTCATCAGGTCACCATTGTGCTTTCGGGTAATACTGAAGTCGATCCTAAAATGATTCGATTCCGTGGTTGCAGGCTTTGAAAATAAAGAGTCAATCCCAAAGCTTTGGCATCAATTCTGCACATGAAAAATTTGCCTTTGCCCTCACATGGGACACACAGAGAATTTAGCAGTGGGGTTTTTCAGTTAGCAAGAAAGGCAGTGGATATTTGTTTTCTCTTTATTTTCTGGTCAGACTTGAACAAATCATACATGCTGCTGCAAAAAGAAAACCCCTGTGGAACCAGTCAGGTGTACAAATGTACAGAACCTGTTAGTTGTGTTCATTTGGGCATCTTATTTGAGTGGCGTAATCACTTGAGAATATGCTGTGATGGATTATCTGATAAAAGTCACTAATGTTGTATTGCGGTTATTGACGTCTGTAAAAGTTGATTAAAATGCTGCAAAGAAATATTTTTAAATATTTATTTTGTTGATAAAAGGTTCTACTAATCACTAAGAACAACAATCGAGTATAAAAAGTTGTTAATCTTTACAAAGCAGTTCTAACAAGAATTGCTTTTTTTATTTTAACAAATATAAATAGCTTATTCTATTATATGAGTGTAATATTTGAATTATTGTGTTTATGCAGAAATTTGCCATTGTATACTCTTAGATAAAGTGTTTTGTAAGTGTTATTTGAATTGTTAGGGGTTCTAGCTTTTTAAGATGTTCCTACTAGGAATTTCTTAAAAGCAAATCCTCTGTTGTAGGGTTTCCCCAACTGTTCACCGTACATCAGTGAGATACACAACTAGAAGGATTCCCCAAAAGGACAAACTGAATAACCCTTAGGCTGAGTATGGAAATTGTGTAGGGGGGAAAAACTGATGTATTCCATGATGTTATAAATGCAAAAAAGCATCCTAATAACTTTCAGCAGGATTTTAATCATTCGTCTCTCTCACAGAAGAAAGTGTGTGAATAGTGTTGATCAGAATGTGTGTGTAGATGTTAACCCAGCACATCTTTACACTCGTGTCTCAACGTTCACCCCTTTTCACTGAGTCACTATATACATTCATACTCACGGCAACACAGATTTATTCTGTTTGCATTTAATTACAGCAATATTTTCTCAGCTTTTTTGGGTACTTATTACAAGCAGATTACAAACTAGCAATACAGCTGTGAGTGTGTGTGTATGACTGAGATTTATGTTTTGTAAGCAGGCACACAGACACACTCCTCAAACACCCTTCTGAATTTAAGTAAATGAAGTAAGCTGACACTCGCTCTCTGTGATAAGCTGTTTGGTTTTATTGCATCTTTATTTCACAAGCACATTTTATTTCATGCTCTTCAGTTGGTCATGCCCCAGTTTCATGTCATGACATTTAGAGCTACAGAGCTAAAACTCCAGCTGGTATTTTAGACAATAATCACTTCATATATTTCTGTATTTCTCAGACATGCGCACACACACACACACACACACACACACACACACACCCACACACACACACACACACACGCTACACTATTGTTCAGTTTGATGAACTGACAGCAACATGAATTAACATGCACCTCTCTTTTGTTTCCTGAATCATTCTTACTGAATACATCTCTCTCAGGATTTATGTGATATTTGCTGAACTCAGTGACTGACCAAACCAGCTGAGATTAATTTACCTGTCAGTAAATTCTAATTATGATTAATACAATTATTTAATAAATGCCTAAGGTCTAATTGTTTAATAATGTTTCAGGTACTTGATAAATGAATGCCGTTTTTGTCTTAGGGGTTCAAAGATTTATCTGTATGTAATTTAAATTTTGTTTAAATAGCCATAAAATAAATTAGTGTACCAGAATTAAATGCAAAAAAAACTGCAATGGAAAACTAGCTAATGGAAAGTAGGCGTAATGCATTAAGAAAATGTGTGTGTGAACGAAAGAAAGTGAGCACAGTGTGCTAATATTTACTATTTTAAGTTTGAACTGTCTTACAAAGCAAAGTACACTCCTGGAGTTTAGAAGTAAGTTTACATAATTTAGAAATAACATTCTGTATAAAAATGCAAAACAGAAAGTAACACAGCAAAACAATGAATACACTAGATTAAAGGATGTGTATATATAATTCAAAAGTCCATACTTATTTTAGACATTAGCTTTATAATCATACTGGTTATGGTTCACAAATGAGGGTGTGTTAAACTGGACTTCACTTCACAAAAGTGCTATTAATGTGTGTGTGAGTGTGTTTGTGTTCCGGTTCCTTAGCGCTTCAGTGTAATCAGATCAGCCATAAAGGCTTCTCAACCTCTTTAAGCTGGCACCCTGAGAATCTCCACTAAAAAGTCATTTCTCATTCAGCCTCTGATGGAGAAAGGGCAAAAAAAGGGAACAGAGTGTGTGAGATCGGCCACTCAACTCCCATAATCCATCATGCTCAGTCACTGGGCAAGAGTTGGGGGGGGGTGTTTTGGATAGATGGCTTGCCTTTGCCCTTACCTGCCCCAAGTGATACCGAGCCTGACACCTGTGTGTGTGCGTACATGTGTGTTGGGCTATAGAGAGAAGGAGAAAGTGTAGGTTGTACCATATGGGGGATCTTGCTACTAAGGGAGGAGGAAATGTTCAAGCCTTTCTCTCTGTCTTTAGGACTATCTGCAGGGAGACAGCACTAAAGCGCTGAAGATACTTGGCTGGAAGCCGAAAGTGACCTTCGAGGTGAGAACTCAAACCAGTTCAGGTAAATTCTTCATGTCTGAAAAACCGGCTCTGGTTCTGACCGTGTGTAATGTTGTTCAACAGGAGCTTGTTAAGGAGATGGTGGATGCAGATATTAAGCTCATGAGAAACAACCCAAATGCATGAGCCCGCACGCTGGCAGCACATCTACATACCATGGACCTGTGTGTGTGCCCAAGACGGAACACGCTTTAGTTTTGTTTTGTTTTTTTGCACTCCGTCCTGCCTGCAGTTCCTTTGGCTACAGAAAGACCAAGTGCCGCTTCTGACGTTGCACATTCCTTTTATACTGTTATATGTCTAATCACTATCATAAGTGTGTGGGGGACCTTTAGCATTTTTCTTTTTTTGTCAGTAATAATTTTTTTTATACATTTTGAAACTGTTTATTTTTAATGTCATAATTCTGGTAAGGGTGTATGAGTAAAGAAGTTATACTTTTAACTATAACTAAAAACAGTTTACAATGGGATGATTTTGTAGATGAACTTTGGCTTTCACACCTGTAATCTGTCTGTACAAGAGGCATAATATATACTGAAAACTGTCCTTGAAAAATTGTTAGAATGATTTTAAATATTTGTTTAATCATTCCATCTTCAATATTCAATAGTTGGATTTTTTTTACTTTTTTTATTTAATTTACATATTGATTATTTTATCGTGATTTTATTAAAAAGGGCTTCAGAAAATCCAGAACTGCATCATTTCTTATTGTTGTTTTAACTTATCAATCATCTGTTCAGTTTGTTGTTAATGGTAATAATGAACAGTTTTAATAGCCTTGCAGTCACCAGTTGTAAAAATACAGGTCATTGCTGATTATTGAATTAATTTCCAGTTCTAATCTAAATATATGAGGTCTGTCTGGAAAGTAATGAGAATTCTTTAAAAATTGATTTATTGAAAAAATGTACAATTCAATATTATCACCTTCAAAACGATCCTTGTGAACACATACAGCGCTCCCAAAGCCTCTGCCATTGTTGGTAGCAGTACTTGAAATCATCAGCTGTGAAAATGTTCAGAGTCTAGGTCAGGACTCAGTGGAGTTCTTTACTGTGATGTTCTAAGTGGTGGCCTATCAAACTTGTGTTTTAATCTTGGCCTTCTGGTACAAATTCTTTATGGACAATCCCTTGAAAATCAAAAAATACGAACAATGACTTGATTTGCTCATGTGAGCTTTCTTTGGGTGAGGTGATGTCATGTGCCATTCAGCACTTTGTCTTTTTGTCTCAGGATCGTACTTAAACACCCAGGATTCATCTCCTATGATCACTCTCTTCAGGAAAATGGGTTCTCTTGTCAAATGATCCAACATTTGCTCCAAACTTTATCCAAGATCCGACTCTAACTGACTTTGAACCACCATCCCCATTCATAAGCCCTACAGAGTGCAGGAATTCTCATTACTTTCTGGACAGAGCTCATATTAAATAAATACACTATATAAACAAAAGTATGTGTACACCCAGACATCACATGTGGTTCTTCCCTCAACCGTTGCCATAATGTTAGAAGCATATAATTGTATAGAATGTCTTTGTATCCTGTAGCTTAAAGATTTCTCGCGACTGGAGCTAAGAGGCCCAAACATGTTACAGCATGACAGTGTCCCTGTGCCCAAAGTGAGGTCCATGAAGAAATGGTTTGGAGTGGAAAAACTTGAGTGTCATGCACAAAGCCCTGACCCCAACCCCACTGAACACCTTTGGGATCAATTGGAACGCTGACTGTGCCCCAGACCTCCTCTCCTGATATCAGTCTCTGACCTCACTTATGCCCTTATGGCTGAATTAGCACAAATCCCCACAGCCATGCCCCAAAGTCT
This sequence comes from Scorpiodoras heckelii, assembly GCA_028566435.1. Lineage (NCBI taxonomy): Eukaryota > Metazoa > Chordata > Actinopteri > Siluriformes > Doradidae > Scorpiodoras > Scorpiodoras heckelii. The sequence continues at coordinate 19,530,855 of JAOVVH010000010.1, forward strand.
GATGGAAAGCTTCCCAGGAGGGTGGAGGTTATTACAAATGCAAAAGACTTGGGGGCAAATTTGGAATGTGATGTTTAACAAACAAAAGGGTGTGATGGTCGGGTGTAATTTAATTTACATAAAGTTCAGAAAATCTCAGCTCGCAAGTCCATTTCATAAACCTGCAGGATCATAATAAAATAACATTTAAAACACCGCCTCTGTTTTCATATAGGGTCTTTACAATGATGCCACAGAAGACACATTTTTTCTTTTTCTAAAAAAAATCAATCAAGACTGATACAAAAAGCGATTATGCGTTTTTGTAGTTACCTAGATAAGTGTTCCAGTTATCTAATTAAGTTATCTAGTTAACTAGATAGATAGATATTTGGTACAACAGGACATGGTTTCTTTTATGAAATGCATCAGGTTTCTCAGGCATTTTTAAAGAGAGTAAAAATATATATATATACATATTATATATAATTTATAATTTCACATAGGGTTTTTTTCCCATTGTCATTACATGCCCAGTGGTATTTTAATAAGCAAACTGGGAAATAGTCTGCAAATATTTCTGCATTTAAAAATCAGGGAATTGTGGGACCCTTGCGGTAGATGTTTGCGCTGGGAGTCTTTTCCCCATACCAGACCCGCAGTTATTATTTTTTATAGTAGGCTAAATGCCCGTGATAGAAAGAACTAAGTTGGATCTATTTCCAAAAAAAATATAAACAAATTTGTGGTTTAAACCACAAGCCGTTACCGAAAGAAAGTAGTTACAGTAGACTACACTCCCATGTTAATGTCTTTCTTTGTCCTGTCTGACAATTCTCTCGTGCACACCTTCACCTTGCTGTTATGAAAGCTCCACTAAAGGCCACAAGCTACACTTTTTGCATGAAAGAAACAGCACTCATATAGGCCTGTGATAAAGTGTAAACAATTTGCCCAAAGTCAATTGTTCTTTAAGTTCACCATTTACACAAAACGGAGCTTCAAAGGTTCTTGGGATATAGTGAGGGATTGTGATCTTCCTAAAGGCGTCCTGTGATGTACAACACTCGGGTGTAGATTTCTACATGGAATCTATAGCCTAAGGGCTCCTACAAAGAAATAAACCGAGGACTTGGTTTGTACCATCGAGAGTCCAGTTTTCCTCGTGGTTGCCTTCGGAGCGGTACATTTAGGACTGAAGGCGTCAAACCGTGGCTCGTGCCAGTGTTCTCGGGTTACCGAAGGGTCACCGAGCTTCGTCGTTTCCCCCCGCGCGCTCCCCTGCCTGCCTACCTGCCTGCCCGCGAGCACAATCATGCCCTTGTGCTCTGGAGGAAATGCGTGTCCGCTTGAGCGACGTCCAAAACCGCACACTACCGCATTAAATAGTAGCCTGTCAAACCCCGGCTCTGCTTTAGGATGTAGCATTAGGACCTGTTTTTTTTTTTTATCTCAAGATGCTCGAGCCTAATGCGATCAAAAATTACTACACAGGTAGACAACAATTCTGTTGGAGAGTTAAAACAATGTAAATGTACTCTTAGTGGTAAAACAGGGCTGCTTTGAGGCTATTGTGTACAGAATACAGAGATACTAGTTTTAAAGCTGCACTAAATCCCTGGTCCGCTATGTAAAGAAGCCTGCACAGATAGACCTCTAGCCTACACTACTGTACAGAGCAGTGCTTCTCAAAGTGCTCCGTAAAGCCTAACCTCAGTTCATGTAGCAGCTACAAGTGTTGTAAATCACAACCCACTATTATCAAACGTATTAGATTTATTATTGAAATTTTACAGTTAGACTGATCACTGAAACTGCAAGGTTTTAACAAAAATAAATAAATAAATAAAATAAAAAACAAGTAAGTCTAAGTTCAAAACATGAATTTAGTGGTGTTAGTAGAAAACCCAAGGATTCCAAAAAAAAAAACCTTAATTTTGCAGGTTATTTCTTGTTTACAAGATTTGCGCTACATGTTCATCCTTACGCTCTTACCCATTATACAAAGGTTTTTCAGCCGCTTTATAATGGTTTTTTTCGGGTGTTGCTCAACATATTCCTATGTCCTTGTATCCTATATTCTCGTATGCAGTATTCCCGTGTTCCTGACTTTTCGGACACACTGTATTATCCGAGAGTCGCCAGCTCGCGCAGCACCGGCGGTAACCTAACGGCGTCAATACCCCGAAGACTGAACAGTAAATACATCCGCTGTGTCCAGTGTTCTTTACACGTATCTCTGTGTTTACTGTGTGTCAGTGTTCTGTTATATTTGCTATAAATTAAAACGAATTTAAATGCAAAAAAAAATATATCACTCAGATTCTGAGAAAAAAATAGAAATAGGGAAAAAAAAGAAAAAAGAAGACTGCCTGTAAAAAAAATATATTATAACAGAAAATAATTTTAATGTTTGTATCGCATTCAGATAGAGAATGAAGATTCCAACATTTAAATTGCTATAATTTAGATTTTTTTTTTACTATGAATAATATAGTCTGCAACATTACTAGCATATCATTTGGCCATTTTGGTGCTTCTTGCGATAACGAAAGAACATCAAACATCTGCAAAACCCAGTACAATAAATACCATTGTTGAAATTCATTTCTGAATGTTCTGTTGTGTCCTAATGGTGTTCAAACTTGTGCATTCAGCTGTGTAATAGTAAGTCGGTAGACTACTAATACGTTTCCTAAACCGTGTGTCTTTCAAGAGACATCAGCTTTTCTTTCTTTTTTTTTTTTTTTGAAAATTGGAGTTCGAGTCTCTTCCATTATACAGGCAATGGCTTATGGGCTTTTGACGGCATCTCGAGCCTGTAGGGTTCCGTTTAAGTAACGGATTGAAACCATAGAGTCGGCGTGTGCAGGCCTGATTAGAAGCAGACGGTAAAATCCAGCGCTATTCCACAGTATTCACGCTACAACACACTCACACAGGTGCAAGAGGCCACAAAGCAGAGCAGCGCGTGTTCAGTGGGTGTGTATGGCTACACTGTTTGTCAGTGCTGAATCTTGGACACGGCAGTGAATTCTAGTTCATATGAAACCAAAGCAATAGTTAGGATAGTTAGTTACACCAAACCGCCAGACATAGTTAGGCTACATAAGAAATATTAAAAAAGAAAGAAAGAAAGAAAGAAAGAAAGAAAGAAAGAAAGAAAGAAAGAAAGAAAGAAAGAAAGAAAGAAAGAAAACCAATTTAGTTTGCCAATAAAATGCATAAAGTTGTAGAGGCAAAAACGAAAAAGAAAAACTGAGGAAGAATCAATAAAATGAAAATGAGATCAAATAAATGAATAAACTAATTAACGAACAGTGAACAGCAAATGTTAGTCGAAAGGCGGCATTTTACGCTTTGGGATTTTGTCTTTGGTCTTCTTTAGGCGCCAAACGGTTTATTCAGGATTAAAGTTGGATTTACCATCACGAGTCGCCGGTTTTGAGATTGTTTAAACAGAGTCTAAAACCCTGTTCCTGATTAAGCTCAGTCCTAAGTCCAAATGACGCAGTTGAGCGCTTACACAAACCTTACAGCATTAAAGTAAGGTCTAGCCTCAAGAAATCCTCTGCACGTGTTTTCTATGTGGTTAAGGCACGTATAATTTTGTCTTCCATATTCGAAACGATAAACGAAATCTTTCTTTTGACACTGGTTTGTTGATTTTAGATCATTTAAGATCTCATTTCTTAATCGAGTAACATTTTACATAAACACAAAAACATGATCTCCCTCGGATCAGTTTATTATATTTAGATAACATGCGATTATCTATCTATCTATCTATCTATCTATCTATCTATCTATCTTGGCCTATCTGTCTGTCTGTCTGTCTCTCTGTGCGTAAAGATATATAAGGATGCAGGCCTCTTTATTACTGATAGATGAGGGTGTAATAATAACCAGCAGCTTTTAAATCAGAATTCACCAATTAACCATTATTTAATTTTTATCCACGACGACTGTAATAAGTAGTGTATACCCACTTGTTTCATCTTTCTGAAGCCAGTCATGCAACCCCAAAAAGTGTTATTAATAAAAAATTATTTATAGTATGTTGCAGCTTATTTTTCAGGTGTAGGCCTAATTGCAGCTTTTTTAACACCAAGTGTAGAAGGACATCTCCTGTATGTGCAGTTTTCACATCACCCATCAGAAGTGTTTAAAAGCTTGTCTAACAGTTAGGCCTGTTGTAAAAAGCCAGTGATTGTGTTCTCAAACTTATTTATAAATAAATGATAAAATTACATAAAAATAAATTTACTCCATTGCCTTAACCTGTATTTTGCAGTACAGTGTACAACTAAATTGGGCTACCTTAAGGTCAGTTAAGAAGGATTAAAGACGTGGCTTTGTTACAGTAGGCCTATCCTACAGCTGTATAGAGCTCACTGAACTGGCCAAATCATATGAAGGCTGACAGAAAGCTGGTAAGGTTTGCCTAATCTGGTGCTGATGGTGTGTTTTTGAATAATAAAGTTAATATGGTTATAAAATTAAAGTAGTTTAACATGACTGTTGTGCAATGTATGATGTTCTTCAGTTACTTGATCTCAAAGCTACAATCTAATATTTTCTTTTCTAAACTAACAAATCGACATATGCTTAAAAGTTGTCTACAAAATATTTTGGCTAGATTAAAATTGAAGAAACGTCATTAGGCTCCACTGATTTACAGGTCTGTTGCTAAGCGAGCATGTGGCTGTAGAGCGCTTGGCACGTTAACTACCGCAGGGCCTCTCCACGGTGTCGTGTTCCCCTCGCGCTTAACTCAGGCCTAAAACTCCTAAACACTCACAACAAAGACACTTTTGACTGCCACGAGCCCTCGTCACTGCCCTCTCGCTCACCTGCACTGCATTTGGTATTTAAGTCTGTGTAAACACGTGAAACAAAAATGAAACACAGTACACTCAGTTGAGTCTTTGTTTCCTGTTCTTTCTTTCTTTTCTTGCAGTTCATCGCTAAATCTCTTCATAAATTAATGGCCGATTAAAAAACTTAACAGCATTCAAACGTGCACGTGCGCACTCAAGCAGAAAACGCACAGGACGCCGTGTTTATAAGCCTCAGTGCTGCAGTCTCCGCTGGGGTTTTATGCAGTAGTAAAACGAAATTGCATTGGCTATTTATGTTGTCCAATTACATGTGCTTAGCATGTAATTGCAGCCTATTTTACATGTCACGGTTTGTTTAAAGTTTGTTAAATAACACAAAAATGAAGTTCAGATGTGACCACAGGGCGCAGAGCATCTGCGAGCTGCGTTGGTTCATGATGCTAAAAATAGACCCAGCCTAAACGCAGTCAAAGATTGGCTAATTACATTCAGTCCCCAAGAAAAATGCGGTGGCTTGGTGATTCAGCAGGAATTCTTCGGATATAACTTAAAATGTCAGGTTTACACACGCGCCTTGTTTAACCCGAGTTAACCCGAGTCTAAACAAGCCTGACCGTTATTTTGCTTGCATTTTTACTATAATTATTAGACAGATTCGCATTGTTACGCGTTGCATGTACATGTGGTTCTTGGAGGCATACCACTGTAAGTGACATTGTAGCTCCATCTTAGCATGTTTTGCGAGTCACACCAACATCAAAATTATTTTGGGGTCTTGATTGGTGCTGGGTAATTATTTTAGTCCGTGTGAAATAATTAAATAATACGAATAAAACGAACTGTTCTAATGAATTATTATTATTATTATTATTATTATTATTATTATTATTATTATTATTATTATTATTATTATT
>JAOVVH010000010.1:19551733-19561845 GCA_028566435.1 Scorpiodoras heckelii
TACAAACATTTGTGTAAGAATGAGTCATTCTAAAGAGCTCACTGAATTCGAGTGTGGTACTGTAATAGGATGCCACCGTTGCAACAAGTCAGTTTAAGAAATTTCTTCCCTCCTAGATATTCCACAATCAACTGTGAGTGGTATAATTGAAATGTGGAAGCATTTAGGAACCACAGCAACTAAGCCATGAAGTGGCAGACCACGTAAAGTTACACACTGGGGTCGCTGAGTGCTGAGGCACATAGTGCATAATAGTTACCAACGCTCTGTTGTCTCGATAACCGCAGAGTTCCAAACCTCCTCTGGCTTTATCATCAGCACAAAAACTGTGCACTGGATGCTTCATGGCATAGGTTTCCATGAACGAGCAGATGCATGCAAGCCTTACATCACCAAGCACAATGCCAAGCGTTGGCTGGAGTGGTATAAAACGCGTAGCTACTGGACTCTGGAGCAGTGGAAACATGTTCTGTGGAGTTGTGAATCACGCTTCTCTGTCTGGCAGTCTAATGGATGAGTCTGGGTTTGGTGAATGCCAGGAGAATATTGCCTCCCTGATTGCATTGTGCCAACTGTAAAGTTTGGAAGAGGGATAATGCTATGGGATTGTTTTACACGGGTTGGCTCCTTAGCTCGAAGGGAAATTTTAAGGCCTCAGCATAACAAGACATATAGGACAATTGTATGCCTCTAACTTTGTGGAAACAGTTTGGGGAATGCCCTTTTCTGTTCCTGCAAGACTGTGTCCTAGTGCACAAATTAAGGTCCATAAAGGTACAGTTGGGTGAGTTTGGTGTTAAAGAGCTTAATAGGCCCACACAGATCCCCAGATCCCCAACACCATCAGACATCTTTGGGATGATCTAGAATGGACATTGTGAGCCAGACCCTCTTGTCCTACATCTGTCTCACCTCACAAATGCTCTTCTGGATGAATGGGCAAAGATTCCTACAGACACACTGCAAAATCTTATAGAAAGCCTTCTCAGAAGAGTGGAAGGTGTTTTAGCTGCAAAGGGGAGACCAACTCCATATTAATGCCTATGGATTTAGAATGGAATGTCATAAAAGCTCCTGTAGATATAATGTGTAGGTGTCCAAATACTTTTGTCTATATAATGTATCATTCTTTCATGCCAGCTCATCAAGGGCTACTTCTTTTGGGTCCACCTTGAATCAATACACCTGATCAAGAGCAACCTTTGTAGAAAGTTAGATTTTCAAGAGCAGGGTTTTATGCACTGGTGTAGAAGTGCTGTTTGCTGTAAAGTAGAACCTTTTAAAAAAATATGATAGGGAGCTGTGAAGCACTGTCTTTTTACTTTGTTCACTGGCATAAGTCTATTTAAAGGAATTACAGTAAACTGCCCTGATGCTGATGCTGAAGTATTTCTGTCCTGATGCTGATGTTCACAGTATTAACATTAGCATGGCTCTTCAGACCAACATATATGATTCCTAAATTATTTAGATTATTCATATGTTTCATATGATTATTCATAAATAGTTCTTCTTCACCACCACCATCATCATCATCATCACCACCACCACTACATTAATAACAACAACAACAATAATAATAATAATAATAATAATAATAATAATAATAATAATAATAATAATAATAATTATTATTATTATTATTATTATTGTTGTTGTTGTTGTTAATGTTGTTGTTTTTGTTGTTGTTGTAGTGATGATGATGATGATGATGATGATGATGGTGAAGAAGAAGAAGAAGAAGAAGAAGAAGAAGAAGAAGAAGAAAAGATCAAAACTGATGCTGGTGTACATTTAGCACACGCGTTCATCCCGAGATTTGCTCAGCAATCATTCAAGATCTTAACTGGCAAGTTTTTCATTTTAAAACCTCAAAAAACAGACACAAACGTTTCTCTGGGCTGCATTTCTTTCTTTATTATCAAACATTTCAGAGTGATACATTTCTGTCCGTCTGGCAGAGCGCAGCTCTCAAAAATAATCTCCACATCGTAACATTAGCAAAGGTTTCTGACCAAACAACATCACAAACTATATACACTTAAATACACAGACTACCACATTTCTGAAGTCGCTTATGATAAATAAAAAACGGAATTAGTAAACACAAGTGAACGCAAAGCCTGAACGCCGGCGCCACATTTAGCAGATTTTGATTGACACTTTGCGCTCACAGAATGATATCAGTTACAGCAAATCACATAAAACACTTCTGACCATACAACAGAGAAAGTGCACATAACTGGGGTGTCTTGTGTGCCTCACTAAAGTAAAGAGTCTATTTTGAAGGGGTGGTACCGGGTCTCCTGTGCAGTGTAAATGGGAATGTGGGGATGGGGCAGATCCTGGTGGTGGCTCTGAAGATCAGACATGCGTTTAGCTAAGTTCGAGGAGTCGTATCTGCCCCCTAGAGTCGCACGTGAGGCTTCAGAGCCATGGAATAACGGTACGGTGACCAGTGGGTAACTGACGACCAGCGGCATCACGTGAGACACCGCGGGTAACATTAGCTCAGCGCCGCCACAAACTCTTTTTGCTGCTTCGTCTCGGCACTTGAACGGTTTACTCAGAATGCTGTCGATAGCAAATGAGCTGGAAAACTTGCTGCCGGTTCTGCTGTTCTCACCGCGCACCGGTGTGCTGCTGTCTGCTGCGAGCGTCTGCAAGTTCTGTGGAGTTTTCTTACTAATGCGCTTCCTCCTGCGGCGGAAAACGCCGTCCGCGAAGGTGTACTCGCTGTGCGGGTTCAGCATCCAGTAGTTGTCTTTGCCCCACGGGCGCGACGGATCCCGCAGCACTTTCAGAAAACAGTCGTTCAGCGACAAGTTGTGCCGCACGGAGTTCCGCCAGCCGGTGTAGCTGCCTCGGAAAAAGGGGAATTTTTTCATCAAGTAGTCGTTTATCTCGCCCAGTGTGAGGCGACCCGTGGCCGAGTCTCGAATGGCCATGGCGATGAGGGCGATGTACGAGTAGGGTGGCTTGGGCCTGCGCGTGTACGGCTTGGCCGTGGTGCCACCGGAAACGCGCGCCGCGGGAGCCGGGCTGTGAGCCGCGCAGTCTCCGTCCGAGCCCAGCTCCTCTTCAGCCACAGCGAGCGGGTCCTTCTCCGACATGCGACTGGTGGCGAAAACCTCCAGCTTCATGTTTTGCTTGTTGCACTTCAGAGCGAGATGCTCAGTAAAGTCCCACAATAATAATCTCCCTCGTGCTGTGCAGGCGAAGTCCTCTGGGGAGAACTGAGCGCTTCAGTAGCAGCTTGTTAAATATAATAAGCGCTCCAGGCCAACCTACAGGGGCGGGTCTTGTTTACAACGTACTAAATTCACCTGCTGCAAACATACGTGAGTGCGTGTGAGTGCGTGTGCGTGCGTGTGTGTTGGTGTGTGTGTGTGTGTGTGTGACGAATTATGGAAAGACGGCCATAAAGTGCTTAAGTCCAGGGCTTCGATCAAGTAATGAAGTTTATTTTTGGGTGATATATCTAAGGCGTTTTTCTAATATTTGCGGGCCCCTAAGTGAGCTAGTCAGGGGCCCCTCAATCACACCATACACTCTCAGAAAAAAATGGTAGTATTCCCTACCTAGAATGGTACAATCAATTGTCGCTGTGGCAGTACCCCTTAAGGGTACAGGAGTGTACTTTAATTTATAGCTTTGTACCTACACAGGTACAGAACAGTACCAAGCAAGGTCAAACATGTACCTTTAGAAGTACAGTTAACAGTTTCGTACTTCGAAGTCCAGAATTTGTACCCTCACGTACCTTTATTTCTGAGAGCGTATGATGAAAAGAATGAAGAATAAAGAGAATTAATTCTTTGTTGTCCTGCATGATGGAAAACAATACAAATTTAAATTAAATCTCCAAACGAGTGAATTATTTCAATAAAGTCGACTTTATGCGTCTTAGCTAGTAGTCTAGTAATTTAGCAACTAAATATGCTAGCCTAACAGTTCTTCCTCTAGATAGCTAGCTAGTTAGCCTCTAACACTTTAGATTTCAGTGTCCATTTCAAATGGGAGCATATGAAAGCAGAAAAACTGACCAAATCTAATTAATTATGACTAAATTCTTATCTGGTGTTTTGGATCAGTTTCTTCTCTTCTGCTTTTTTTCTTTTTTTTTGCATTTTTCTGTCCCAGATACATATGAATTCTTCATGATCACCACTTGTTTGTGCTGCTGTGATGTTACTTACCTAATTTAGTTTTGCAAACTTCAGTTTCTATTCTTTTCACAGCACATGCGAGCAGTGCCTCAGTGCTTTTTTGCCTACTTCTTCAAATTCTGGGGTCCCCTGGTTGTCCATAAGTCCTATGAGATTGCTTTTACTGCTTATAGCAAGAAATAGCCCTGGAAATATCATCTATCTCTGTGGTTGTGAATCTAGACATGCTGGGCACAAGGTGGGAGTACATTCTGCACAGGACATCCCCAGTCATCCTTAAGGTATATTACACTGTACCAGTGCATGGCGACACAGTGGTTAGTGTTGCTGCCTCACAGCTCCAGGGTCAGGGTTCAGTCTTGAGCTCAGGTTATTGTCTGTCCAGGTTAACTGGTTTCCTCCAACCTCCCAAAAACATGAAAATAGGTAAACTGGCTAAGATAAATTGCCCCTTGAAGTGAATCAGTTTGAGAATCAGTGTGTGAATGTGTGGACATGGTGCCCTGCAATGGACTGGTGTCCCATTCATGGTGTATTCCAAGCTCACACTCAGTTTTCCCAGGTTACACTCTGGACCCACCATGACCCTGATCAGGATAAAATAGTTACTGAAAGTAAGTCCATGTATTAATTAAGTGTTCAGGCCTTTTGGTACTATAAGAAATTTCTCATGTCTCTGGTTTGCATGAATTTGCTTTAAGATGCTTAAACTCCAAAACGCATGCTTAAATTGCCCTTATGTGTGAAAGAGTGTATGTTAGTAAGGCCCTAATCAGGATTAAGATGTTGCAATGAAAGTATTTATACTCATTTAGTATTCAGTTAGTATTTAAGTTCTATTAGAGCATACAACATTTGAGTTTTGACTCTTTATGATCCTGTCTGAAAACAGTTTGTAGAACATTGTTCCCCAAATTCTGAAATCAAGCATAGGTCGATAAATTCCCTGTTCAAAGTCTGCTGATGCAACAACCAGTTTTATAGGTATTTGTTAAAGCAATAAAAACACCAAGCTGGACTACTGCCATTCTGGTACTGAGGCACCCTTCTGTATGCTGTTAGGTAAATGAGTTATGATTTTAAAATCTCTTTTTGTTCTAAAGGGAGTTCTACTAGCCCGCTTTTCGTAAATACTCAAGCTATAAGGTTCTGCATAGAACCTTTCAGGGTTCTCCCAGAAGGACAAACAAAACCATGCTGGCTATGTTATGAGTGTGAGTAAATATTTGTGTCAATCTGAGGTAAGTAAATTAACTGCAGGGTGGAGGTTGTTGACATTTAAAAGAATGGGAAAACATCGATAGGACAACGGTCGTGTGTCAAAATACACACTCACCTTCCAGCAATGCTATGCAGCATGTTATCACAGAGCATTAGTGTGAAAAACAATTCCCCATGTGGGCTGATCCTTGCATACTTGTTACTTGTTAGCATGCAAGTGCATAGAATTTGGGCATGCTTTTTGGAAAGCTGCCATCATGTACTTTGGATGGCTGCCAGAGTGAAAATCTGTGCGTGCAGCTGAGAATACAACTGAAGGTAGGAACTATTCTCATGGTACAGGTGAGCACTAGGTCACTCATAGGTCAGACATTTACTGTCTCTCTATTTAATCCCTTCAAATTGAATGAATTAGGAGTCTACATCAGGGCAGGAGACTGCTGTTATGGAGGGCCACATTACAGAGTTTAACAGTATACCTGATTTTTGTCAGTAACTAATTATCATTGTGAGTGTGTTAGAAGAGGAAAAACAATACTTGTTGCCATACTGTGACCCTACATGTCCTGAGTTTGAAATAAGTAATAAAGACTCTTCTATATTGGCATCCAGGTGGTGGAATCAACATGTAGGGTCACACTATGGAAACAAGTATTGTCTACATCTGAGTGGCAAGTTTGCAATGTGTCCACGTGGGTTTTGTCTAGGTTCTCAGATTTTCTTTCCACATCCTAAAAACATGCCAGTATGAATGTGTACATGTTACCTGGTATCCCATTTGGGATATATTTCCACCTCACGCCAAGTATTCCTGGGATAGGCTCTGGATTCACAATGACCCTGACTGAGTGGTTTGAATGAATTAATTATTGTGTAGACACCTTAGAGTCTTCACTATCCATTCTTTTCAACTTCAACAAACACCAAATATGCTATAACAAGGCTACAAGAGGAGTCACTTGTGGAAAATGCCTGGGTGCTAAAAATGAGTGAGTGAGTGAGTGAGTGAGTTACAAGCCATGTAACCAATCACTTTTATAAAATCAGTCTTGATAAGAGTGTATGATCATTAACTTGATTAGCATAATAATATACTTTTTGATATTCAGCCTTCCTCATTCTCTCTCTCTTAACTTTTGTTTAGATTCTTTTAAGGTCTTACATAAGCTGAGGTGAGGTTTCTGTAAAAGGTCATGTAAAGTTAGTTGAGTTCCTCGCGTGCCATGAGGCAAGTGATAATCATTAAACTGTCTTCACTGCCACACCTACATGCAGCCCACGGGATATTTTTTTTCTTCCATGTGAACCAGTTTTCTTTAGCAGTGTATATTTAACCAGGTTCATTGGGCAAGCAAACAAGTCTCTGCAACTTGTGAGTGCAATGCAAAAGCACACTACCAAACCACAGAATCAGTTAGTGAACCCACTGGGTGTTTTATAATGAAGGTGGTGGCATGAACTCATCTTTGTTCCTCTGCAGTATCTTAAGAGAACACGAGTTTCCAAAGAAGTCTGTCTCAAAAGCTGATAGCCAACTGAGGCTGGGTCTATTCAGATAATATAAAATTGTCACACCATTTTGCCACAGATATCTAAATGTGGTGGAGCGATAGAGAGATAGATAGAGAGAGAGAGAGAGAGAGAGAGAGAGAGAGAGAGAGAGAGATAATGACTAGGTGGCCTTGATTATTTCATATGTTGCCAAGAGTTACCAAATAAGTAGTAAACATCTAAGGTTTTACAGATTTTCTCTTTTCCAACATTTTTTCAATGTCTACAATTCAGTGTTATTTTCTTTTCACATTAATCCACTTTTATTACTCGTATGAATTTTATTAGGTTTCTTGAGAAGGTGAACATGTTTAAGCAACTTGTGGCTGTAACACAGACACAACAAAATAAACACTACAATTAGTAGGAATACATTATTATTACAGAATCAATTCGTTTTGTAGTCAATTAGGAGAGGGAAAAAAATCCACCCTGAGCCACATGCTACAGTAGTGTTAGCGATAACAGCGGCATGCATGGCAAATCAATGCATTTTTTCATGAATATAACTTCTGACTTTACAAGGGACAGCTCACAAAATGAAGATGAAAAGAAAGAAGGGAAGTCATTTACATGTCATTTCATTTACTACATTTACTACATTACCCACAATGCTGGTTTTACCAATCGCTTCAGTAGCACTTTAGTCTGTCCAACTCTCTCACCTCCTCATCTGTACTCTGTACTCTGCTCGAACAAATCTCATTCTAAAATGAAGTAAACTTTCATGATAATATTTCTGTCAGCACCACCAGTCTTGTTATTTTGTGGATCACTAAACAGCTGAGCTAAATCACTGTCATAACTTGGTGCAACTACATCAAAAACTTAACTAGCTAGCTAATTTAACTAAAAGTAATGACTAATTTATGTGAGAAGCAAATAAGAATCTCATAGCATTTGCAATTTGTACAAATTACTATGAAGGTCAAAATAAAAAAAAAATGTAAGGATTAAAAAGTGTTTTTCTTTACTTTTTGAAATATACAAGCATAATTTTAATGATACTTGAGTACAGTACACTGCAGTAAACACTTCCAAAATACTACTGTAGTACAGTACATTTCTTTACTGTAATTACTTACAGCTGAAGCTTTTAAAACATTTTTTATATTAGGAGTCATTACACTGCATATCACTAACTCAAAGCTTTTACCACACCTACAGCTGTTGTAGTATTGACTATATCTTGTTCTTCACAGGTTTTGCATACAGTTAAGGAGTACTTTTGGGTTATAGGACTTGTTCTGCTTGTAATTATTTGTATTAGGTATTGTATGGGTAATTTGTAGCAGTATCATAGCTCAGAGTATCTTGAATGCAGGTCTACGAGCACTAGTTTTGCATATTCCATGTTAATGACTAAGCACTTTTGTAAGTCACACTGGATAAGAGCATCTGCTAAATGCCATAAACGTAACTGTAAATGTAAATAAGCCTTTAAATAATCCTTAAAGAACAGTGTAATGTAATTGTGTAATGTAATGTAATGTATTTAAATATGGATTAGATCAGATTCAGTTCTTGATTTCAACTTGCAGCATAGACCAGGCTAGTTATAGATGCTGATCTGAGTGTTACTGCACTTCTGGACTATTGATCCTAAATGAACTTTCACTCCAACCGTCAAGCCCATCACTGTCAACTGTCAAACCCTGTTATAAACAGTATGACTTATGCTCTATTTCAGTCATTCCTTTCATGACTTGTTCCATAATAAATCACATCCTGATGTACAAAGCTGACCACATTTTGTTGAGCAATTACAATGCATCTGAATAATCCTGCCTGCATGCGAATGCCTCAGCTGCTTCTGATTTCCAAGCCATAACTAAAACAAATAGAAATCTGGTCATTTGGCCTAAAGAATGGCTATGGACCACTTTAGTCAGATTGAGTTTCTGCTCTGTGTTTAGTCATTTCCCCTCTCTTTCCCAAACAAAATGACTTCCAGCAGCCTAAACACTCAGTCAAATTTGACACTGACATTTAAAGCATGTCTTGACTATACTTTTGAATTTTTTAAGCATGTTTAATGACTGACAAATGTAGTAAAGGAGGTGCCAAGCATTACATGAATTGAGCTGAAATTTATGAGCCTATGAATCTCAGAGAAAATAAGAAACATGGATCTAACTGCACCACTTCAATTCTAGTATCTTTATTCAAACTTGTACAAATATCTGGTAGTGCAGTGAAAGTGAATTATACCAAATACAATTAAATCTGTTTAGGTAAGATCAACGATTATTCATTTACTAAACAGATTTATACCATCCTTTGCTATTTTCTGATGCTATACAGCTGGTATCCTGAAATTTGCTTTGTGTATGATCTCCTGTTCTACCTGTTTTTGGGGCAGAAGAGCAAAAAATCCTGAATTTATATCAAGGAGGATAGAATGGCATAGATGGCTTGTTCCACATGAGGAATCACAATGAGTATCTATTCTGTTGTGTGCTTTGCAACTCAAACATACACATTGTGCCTCAAAGCCACCAAAGAGTATAATTTTACCAAAGAAAACATGGTGTTTAGGTTGTAGTTAGGTAATGCAGTGAACTGAGAATTTGTCAGTGATGATTTGGCATGGATACACTCACGTTGTTCACAATTTTTTCAGACCATGAAAAAGCAGCAGTTCTTTTACACAACAATCTTCTCTCTCAGGCATCTGTTCTTTTACTTTATTAAATAGAAAATTCAGGTGAAAAATAGCTGAAAACATTCCTCTTAATAGTCTTCTTTTTCCTACTAACTCTTCTAGATTAGCTTCTTAAACAAACATGTAATGAGCCAACAGTGCATGCAACATTAAACAACTGATCTTATCCAAGTGTTGCTGTTTGAACCTGCATTATCTAATTCTAATTTGACCTTTCTGTATTTGGACATATCTCTCATGACATCTGTTCACTTTATGGCTCTGGCACATGAACATGACAGCAATCTTCACATTTCTGACATGATGACTATGAGGATTTATTAATCAGTGCTGATTAAAATGACACAGCTGTGTTTTTTATTAAAATTACTTTAAACTTAATTTTTCTCTGTCTGTCTAAGATAAAAATGAAAATAAAATCTGTAGCTTAGTGGTGCCCAATCTTATCCACAAAGGGCCGGTGTGGGTGCAGGTTTTCTTTCCAACCAAGCAGAAGCCACACCTCA
>JAOVVH010000010.1:19631360-19641548 GCA_028566435.1 Scorpiodoras heckelii
CTTTGCACACCTATAGAGTGAAGCAGAAATCATTATGAATCAAATCGTTTTGAATCGAAAATCGATTTTGAATCGAAAATCGTTTTGAATCGAATTGTGACCCCAAAAATCGGAATCAAATCGTGAGATAGTAAAAGATTCCCACCCCTAGAATTAACGTTGTAACTGGCAGATGAACTGATTTCGATGTTGGAATTGATCTGAACAGGGTCAAGCTCACATCAAGGTCAAATGTCTGTTCATGGCGTTGACACCGAGTTCTTCTTTTGTAAGTTGTGCAGCCTCAGAGTTCAGAAGGTTTTTTTTAAGAAAGTGGTTTACCTTTTCTCTTCTGTTGCCTCATTTTGAAAGTAGCAGTACTTGCATTTTCTTTTTATATCTCTGTCTCTATCTGTCTCTTTCTCAGGCTGCTGGAGGAGTTGTTGAACAAGTTTAAGAGCAGTATGCATTTTCAGCTCACCTGTTTCCAGCCTTCATCTGTTCAGCCTATCAAAAGATAAGCCAATAATCTACATAGTGCCTAAACATTAATACACAGTGCCAAGCGTTTTAGCCTAGTACATGACTAAAGTGCTGATTATACTGTTACTACATGAAATATGTGCACTAGTTGCAGCTTCCATTAAAAGAATCCACACTCAAATCTTGTTTTCCTGATGTCATTATAGAGAAAGTTCTCTGGGTTTGTGTTGACCTATAACGTGTATAAATGCAGGGGAAAGAAGGGTATTCATGTACAGATGCCCAACTGATATCATTCAATGACTCAGTAACCAGAATTAGATTCACACAACATCTAGTCAGCTTCAGATTTACTGGCACCCTTGAAGAGAATTGAGAATTATTAAGTCTTGCACAAAATAATACCCAATTTTAAATTAATTGTGCAAACTCATTGGCATTCTCTAGCAAAAATTATTCTCAAAAAAGCCTTCATTTTTAATGTTAGTAATTTTAATCTAAAGTATTTTTTTCATATACATAAAATAAAGAAATAAGCCAGATGAAGAGGGCAGTCCACATGTATAATCCTAAGAATATAAAGAATCTTAATCATGCAGAGGCTTCATGATCCCTTGCGAATGTCTTTAACCTAACTTATGTTACAGTTCAATGACAGGTGCAGTACTATTAATCTTGCCAAAGAAGGCTGTGGAGCCACTATTTCTGGATTTGACTGTAAACATATATTAAAACACTAATTGTGTTATTGTGTTTGTTAGATTAATAAAATGGTCTATAAACAGTTCGGTTAGTAATATTCTGTATGGTTGAAATTTACTCATCTATCCTGCCTCCACCATCAACAGTCACATACACATACACCCTGTCTGGTGAGTACGGATACACACCCAGTCTGGTATCATACAGAAAACCTCACACCCTGTCCCTCCCCAACATATGGGATTCTTACTGCCCTGAGACGAGGATTTCCTAACTGAAATTAAGAGTGAAGTCGGTGTTTGACCAAGTTATTGATCATTTAAAATTTGCAACTTTAAAAGTGTAGAAAACAGTTGACTTTTCACAATTTTTCAGGGTAATAGCACTGACACCTTCATAGTCAGTTTGCTGAAGGAAAGTTATTTCTGCTTTCTTCCACATATTGTTTTGATTATAGTTTTTCAACAGGCTGAAGTTGGAAGGTGTTGAGGTTTGAACTTTAGATGAATATGTACTACCATTTACATGAAGTTTGGAAAAAAAATACATCACCACGGTTAAAAAACCCTGTGCTTAGTCACCAGTGATCACAAAAGTGTGCCATTTGATAAAAATAATTTCACTTAAAGCTAATGACAGGTTGTTTTTTCCTGTGTATGTTTTTATGACATTTACTTACCGGAACTGCAAACGTTCTTGTGAAATGACATCTCCTTTTTCTCCTTTTCTGATTTGTTTATTTACTTTTCTATAATTAGTCTCACCTACTTAACATAGTCCTATATAAAGGAACTGGTTTAATGGAGGACTTCTTCAAAGCTCTGTGTGGTTTCAGGTAACTTAGTGGGTGTAGGTTAAGGTGTTAAGGGAAGTTTTTCTGATTTTGTCTTTCCGTTATACGTAGGCAGAAGGAAGTTGATCCAAACATGTTTACACAGTTCTGTGTAATCCCCACAGAGGGGCTGTAGATTACAAATGTTAGATATCAAGGTATACTTGTTCTTATTATTTATTCCATAACCATTTCTGGGTAGATTGTTCTTTCTGATATAGCTCTAATACAAAGCTCTATAAAGTTTGGTTATATTGATCTTTATTTTTGGATTTTTTTTTTCTCTTTTTGGTAGCATTTAAGATTGTAAAGCAATTTTATGCATGTCAAAAATTGCTTATGGTGAAGTAAAAAAATATAGCTCATCTACACTGAACAAAATCTCTTTCTAATTTACACACACAATGCAAGAAACAGCAGCAGGCATAAAAGTAGATCACAGATCATAGTCAGATCTCCTGGTAAATACACTGAGCATTCTGATATATTACTGATGACAGTATTCTTTTCAATCTAATGCTCCTAAAATGCCATTTCCTGCTTTGTTATTGCCAGTTTATTAGGTACAGCTACCTTTAACCTCAGTTATTTTTAGCAAGTGGAGTATTGACTGGATAACCATAGTTTCCTTTCTGGGGACTTAACTATTGTCAGAAAAAAACATATTTACGTTAAAACTCCACCTCTTCCTGCGTGATGTCATCAGTCTGCAAGTTAATCAGCCATCACCATCCTGTCTCACCAACCACATTTCCTGTGTGTTCACATACACATTCACACACAGCATATTGCTTACTCTGTTCTTGTGCACAATAGCAGCATATATGATATGAAATGCTAAAGTCCAGCAAACAGAGGGACTAACTAATCACTATGCAGATGCTTCACAGGTATTTGGAAGCATATATGTACAAACCCTATTTCCAGAAAAGTTGGGACACTTTCTAAAGATGCAATAAAATCTGAACTTTGTAATTTGTTAATTCATTTGAACCTTTATTCATCAGACAAAGAAAAGATTTTCAGCTTTTTCAATGACAAAAAATTCTATTTGTTAAATATAAACAAATTTAGAAATTGATGCCTGCAACACACTCAAAAAAAAAAGCTGGGACAGAGGCATGTTTACCACTGGGTCACATCACCTTTTCTTTTAATTATACTTTTTAATCATTTAGGAATTGAAGACACTAATTGTTACAGTTTTGCAAGTGGAATTTTTGCCCCTTCTTGCTGTGTACAAGACTTGAGCTGCTTAACAGTCTGTGGTCACTGTTGTCTGATTCTCCTCTTCATGATGCGCCATACATTTTCAATAGGAGACACATCTGGACTACAGGCAGACCAGTCAAGCACACACACACTCTATGTCTACAAAGCCACGCTGTTGTAACTTATGCAGAATGAGTCCTGGCATTGACCTTCTGAAATAGACATGGAGTTCCTGGGGGGAAAAATCATTTTGATGGCAGCACATGGCTCTCAAAACATACTAATATAAGCACAAACTGGTGAACCACGACCCATCATTGCTTACAAAGACTAAGCCTTTGGTGGATGCTCCTTTTATACTCAGTGTTGATGACCTCAAATGTTACCAGTTACACTGATAATTGTGGAACCTTCCACAACAGTGTTGTTACCTTTTCAGTCTTACTTTTTCTCTGTCCCAACTTTTCTTTGAGTGTTGCATTGTATTGTTTTTTTTATATTTACCAAATATAATTAGGTTTGTCAGTGAAAACACTGAAAATGTTTTATTTGTACTTTTGTCAGTTTGTCTATATAAACCACAATGAAATCAGACTTTGATCATAACAATTTTAATACTGTTTCATTACAGTTCCCTGAGATGATAAAGAACTATAAACCTATAAGGAAAAAAATGCCATGGTCTACTATAGGCAAAGTCCAATTATTGTCCGTTCTGCAAACATATGTCCATTTGCTTGAGTGTGTTTGGAGAAGATGGATGGTAATATTGATGTGTCAGCATGATGCATGAGCGACAACAGTGCATTTGTTGTGTCCATCTTTGTCTGTGCTTCAGTGCAACTTGCCCAGTGCTTTCCCAGGTGAAGCTAAATTTTACAGGCCATTGCTGTGGTGAAGGCTGCTGACTCTGTGGAAGTCCTGACTTGGGGGAATTGTGTGCTCTGGGCTCAGAGGTGAAAGGTTGTGGCTGCGGATGTAATTCATGCTGCTTGAATGGGTGAAATAGAGAAGCTGGCGAGTGAACAGAGGCTCCACCTAGAGCATAAAGACAAGAGGATTTTTAGTTTACACATAGTGTACATTCAAACCCAAATCAGTCCTAAAGCAATTTCATGTGCGAAGGGGTTGATATAGAGCTCAATGGGGATTTGGTTTATGGTGACTTAGAGCTCAATGCTGAATGGTCGATTTGAAAGAAGGTGAAAAGTCATGTTTGAAAATAGATTACCTGGACAGTGAGGGTCCTTCCTGGTCTCTGTGGCTCTGTGCTGTCATCCTCAAAGTACAGGAGCACCTGGGACATTGGAGGAGGACGTATGTGCCGAGCATAGCTCTGTAACTCTGTGAATAAGGAAAACACATCACCG
This sequence comes from Scorpiodoras heckelii, assembly GCA_028566435.1. Classification (NCBI taxonomy): domain Eukaryota; kingdom Metazoa; phylum Chordata; class Actinopteri; order Siluriformes; family Doradidae; genus Scorpiodoras; species Scorpiodoras heckelii. The sequence continues at coordinate 19,635,939 of JAOVVH010000010.1, forward strand.
CATTTGATCACAAACTTTTTACAGATAAACAAGTAGAAATAGAAAATCCAGAAACACAAAAATTCAAAACTTCTAGAGGCACAGTACCTAACAGTGCAACAAATCAGTGGATATTCACGAAAGACTGATGGCTCTATTCTCATTTATGCAAGTTATAATGAAGTCGAGGTTTTTCCCCCGCATGCCAGAGCAGTATTATTGTAAAAATTAATTCATTGAAATTACCTGGTCAAGGTTAAAAATATCATAGTATCTCTCACTCTGTTCGCCCTGATCTCCATCTGTCTTACAAGAAGTCATTTGATGGAGGTATGTTGGGGATTCTTATTTGTGCACTAATCACATCCTGGAAAGTCCTGTGCGCATGTATGCAAATGTGCTGCAACTAGTCAAGTGTGACGTGAAAAAAGGTGGGTGGCCGCTGTAGCACAGAGATTATCTGTTGTGGTGCACAGTATCCTGAGTGTGGTGTGGTTAAATGTTTACTGTAAGTCTCTGTGACCTTATTTACTGTAATACTTGGACATTATTTTTCCCAGGTGGTCTTTTATCAGTGGGTACTTCACAGAAAAAGAATGATCTATGGGCTTTTAGCTGGTTTATGTGCCTGCTCATTTTGCTGACAAGAGAAATACACCATTGCAGCTGATTAAAAACTCTTTACAATTAAAGACCAAAAGAATCCAGAAAAGAGCAAATCCAAAAGTAGTTCAGTTAAATGAAATGAATGTTGAAATGTTTAAAAGGGCAGCAGAATTGATTAGTTGATCTAGCAGTCTAATTGATCTGGTAAAGGAATGTACTTCCTAAAGTAGCTGAATGAAATTACTGCCGTTGTCAAGATCAGAGTTTTAACATAATATAAGATATTCATTCTAACCTGTGATGAATTGCTGAGTGTCCAGTAGTTTGCAGATCTGATCCCTCTGTAGTTTGTTGGGTTTGTTGTTGGGTGAAGTGTGCCCTCCCTCCCAGTACACTCTGCAGGGGCAGGAGCGGCGAGCATACAGCCCATCTGGCTCCATCCACAGCAGGACCCCATGTTCTAAAGAGCTGTGTTCAATCTGTGGAAGCTCCACAAGCTCCACACTTTGAGAGGCTCCATATGGCAAACCATCTTTGCTCGTACCCAGAACACAACCGTCTACACTGTTCACAGTCACTTCTCGCACAAGGGCATCCCGGAAATATACTGCCACATGGAGCCGGAAATCTAAGCAGGAAAGGGCAGAAGGTCAACATTTGATCATTTTTTTCAAGTTTCATCAGTATCACGGGTCTTGTCTTGTCCAAAGGGCTGATGTAGATGCAGTCTAATAAGAGCAGCAGTTGATCAAAGCAACTAATTCAGCAGGTGCATACTCTTTTAATGGAGAATAAATGTATGGTAAGACTTTTTGGTGGAACTTAACTGAAGCTGACTGCTTTAAAACAAATTTCAATCAAAACCCGCCCCCTCCTTTGATCGTTCTTTCCAAAGCTACACTTCCAGAAACACAAAACATGCCTAGGTTACACCATTTGAATACTAATTGGAGTTACGAAATAAATGAAGTTTGGGAGAAGGACCATGGTTGAAACTCCTACCTCCTCCTTAGCTCCTTATATGTATTTCCATCCTTGTGGCAAAATTTCTCAACCATTTCCTCCCCATTCTCTCTTTCTCTTCAAACAAATGGGGATGGATGTCTAGCACTAGCAGATGCCAACCTCATGTCTCTCAGATTTCAACAATCATATCTAATATCACCATATGATAAAGGCATGGTCTACACTTAAAAAAAATGTCCATTTGTTGCTCAACAGTGTGCTAGATGTAAAGTCTGACTGCACTGGGCATACACGGGTAAGGCCACATGGGAGGCAAGTATGACAGCCCTAATGAATAGCATTCTCATGTTGCTTTAATTCATCAGCCACTGCACTTCCTTTCTGTAAATCCAACTTTGTTCTATAGGGGATGTTTTTAGCTGTCACGTGACATCACACTCTTATAGCACCACACTCTAAAAAAACAAAAAAACAAAAAACACTTGTGCATTTATGCATGTGTACCTGAGAAGGTCATGGCCTCTGCTGATTTCATGCTGGCATCTAGCGTAAAAGCAGCAGGCAGAGGCTCTGATGCACTGCAGCTATAGAAAGAACCACTGAACTGGTATCCTGAGCAGAGAAACAGCGGATTAGGCATTTCGACATTTATAAAGCAATATAATCAGTAAATGCGCTTTAGCATTTGATCACTGAGAACATCCTGTCTACACCAATACTGAGAGACACCCATAGTGTACCTGTGTCCCACCGAGCAGTGTACGGGTTTTGGTTGTAAGGGATGTCAGTCATAGGGGACTTCTCCGGGAGATAATCCCTCCAACTTCTCTCTGCTGGAGAAATGAAGCTGCAGACCTGCATGGGGATATATGCAATGTCTACTGATCCATTCGCACCCACACTAAAAAGGAGCATGTGTAAGTGATTTGTAGTCTACCAGTAGCTCATACCTGACTCTGGAGGGGCGCATAGGAAGGGTGTAGTGGATAACTCGGAGGGCTTGGGTTGGATGTTGTATCCTCTAGAGATCTGGAAGCTGTAATACAGAAATCATATTTGTAACAAGCATTGTGCCAAAAGACACGGTAATGGACTTTCAGATTTTAGTTTTATATATATATATATATAGCATTTATGCCATGCTGAGACGCAAAAGCATATATATATCCATGCTTTTGCGTGTCAGAGGCTTGCAGGTTGTGGGTGCGCGCGCACCGCCTTGCACGCCACTTGCCTTTTTTGGCGCCCTCGGGTACGATCCGGTAAACTTTATAAGGGTCCGAAATGTCGAGCTGACTGCGATCCAGCAGCTCCTCGAAGTCGTTGCTCTTGTTAAGCGCGCAGCGGAGACGAGTTTTCCACGTGGGTGGGTCCGGCTTGTCGATACCTTCCCGGTATTTGCCTTTGAAAAGCGCCCAAGCCTACGGAAAAGGGCGACAACGTGAGCGCGCAATCAGGTGAGAAATCTCCCAGTCTGCACAGCAGCCTACAGGCCTAATCATTTTTCATACTACTGAAGTGCTTGTGCTCCATCATCACTCTCCAGCCTGGTCTACTGCATGATGCACTATGTTCACCCTCTCTTTAGACGTTTCCCCCCCACTGGTTTAATTCTACCTTGAAGAGCGCTGCGTCCTCGTCCTGGTTGTAGTCCTGTTTACCCGCGTGCTTCCACGGGATCCGGAACACACTCTTCTCGTCGTTCTCCCACACGAGTCCCGGGTATTTCCCGGTGTCCACCTGGTCGATGAGCCACTGGCGCAGTTTGCCGTTTCCCGAGCTGCCCAGCGACGCGCGTTCTCCATCCGAGCACATCTAAGCCGAGACACGCATCACCGACAAGAGATCAGACTGCGAAACACACACGCTGCCTGCAAGAACCCTAAAACCCACTACGACCCAGAAAAGTCTCCCTCTTGAATTCTTTACTTTAAATCTTTACTATAAATCATAATCCTCGGTGTTACCATGGCATGGTCACGAACATCTGGCTGTTAAGGTTAAGCAATGATTTCGTTTTAGATTCACATCTGGTCCACATCTGTTTAGCTCATCTACTATAGAAATCTGGATTTAAAAAAATGCCCCCAAGAACTGAATACAGCCTGAACAAGTGATGAAGTCTGTTTACACCTGCATATAAACTTTTACACATGGGTCATTTTTTTTTCACTCAAGTGGCTCGTGCTTACCTCGCTGAAGAGTTCAGTGCGTTTGGTACGTGTCAGTAGGATGCACACCGACTCACGGACGCGAGTTTTCTTAAATGGTTTGCGCGCGAAAGGGGCGGGGAGTTTTGCAGAGCGGCGCGCGCACGTGCGTGTGTCAGAAGCGGACGTCCCGTAAGCGAACCTGCGGGGAAACTCGCGTGGGTGCACCCGCAGCGTGACTGGAGTTTTTCACTCACTGTGTTTTTAAAAGATCATTTATCGTTCTCTGAAATCACGACCGGTTCAGTTATTGGTAGTAGGCAACACAACTCTATAAATAAACTGCATCTGAAATTGTACAGATTCTCTCAGGGTCAGTGGTGATGATCAGCCTCAGTCACGATCGAGGCCTCGTCTAGTCTGAAATGCGATCCAAATACACACCTGCTTTGTGTAACACATCAGAAGCCAAAAACTTTGGAAACCAGCTTGTTATATTATCCATTGTGTAAAATCGTCATCGTAAAAGTAACTAATAATAACGAAAACTGTGGGGAATAAAAACAGTGGAGTAGGAAGTATAATAATTTCCCTCTGAAATGTAGTATAACGGAGGTATAAAGTATCAAAGATTGCAAATATTCAAGTAAAGTACAAGTTCATCAGAACTGTACATAAGTACCGTACTTGAGTAAATGTACTTAACTACTTTCCACAAATGGTAATGGTTTCTACATGGTACCATTTCTGAATAGAAACCATCCTTTGAACGTCTAAAGGCCAAACCAAACCTTTAGACGTTAGACCGAATTTTTTAAGTACTGTATAGGATATGATACATTAAATACAGTATTCTCTCATGCATATGTCTGATACTGATTTTAAAAAAGGAAGCCCATTAAAAACAAAAGTGTTAATTAAGCCTAGTGAAAATTAAAGAGGTGTAGCTTCTGTACATGTAATATATTGACAAGGTGAGATTATTTAAGTAGCTCAGTGCATTCATTCTTAATCTAAACAAAGCTTATATATGCAGCTTGGTGTCTATGAAACCAAGGCATAACAAAATCTACCACTTATGTGCCAATCCACATTGCCTCAAAGAGGCAAAATAACATCATACACTTGGCCAGGCATAAAGCCACTCTTTGCTGTTGTAGGGTGCTATTATTTCATGTAGTGTAACAGGGATGTCTTGTCACCTGGTTCCTTGTCCATGTTTTACTTTTGTTTTATGTAGAAGAATAATCAGATTAATCTCTGTGAGACTTTTTCTGCATTGTATTATAATGACTGACTGCAATGCCCCCAACCTGAAAATAACCCCTTAAGTATTCTGGCCTTTGTCTCTTAGAGTGTAGAATACATTAGATCCTCAGTTTGGTCATTTGATTGAAACTGTTTGTGCTTGCAGAGCTACTTTTAACATCTGAGACAAAGAAAGGACAAAAGAAGACAACAGAACAGGTTTTGCTGGGACTTAACTTGGTCATGAGAAGAATGGGGAAAGGGAAAATCTAAAGGAAGGAGACATGATGAGCCTGGTATTTGTTATTATAACTCAGTGCTTTGAAAATATTCCAGGCAGATTTAAGACAGCACCTAATGGCCTTCAGAAAAACAATGCAAATATTTAAAATCTTCCTCAATTTCAATCAAACCCACAAATATTTATTAATGCAGTATATATGTCTTAAGAACAGCTTCCTATCATCAAACTATACATCAAATACCTTTTTATACCCATTTCCTTCTTCATTATTGGTATGTTCAAGAACAGCCTCTTAGTGATATGATTGCTTAATTCAGGGCTTTTCTTTTATGTGGGATTACTCTCTCTCTCTCTCTCTCTCTCTCTCTCTCTCTCTCTCTCTCTCTCTCTCTCTCTCTCTCTCTCTCGCTCTCTCTC
>JAOVVH010000010.1:19677693-19689525 GCA_028566435.1 Scorpiodoras heckelii
ACTGAGTAAAGACTCCATCCATTGACATCAGCCACACAAAAGCCTGTTTACTCTTTTGTCCATAGCCAGTTGAGTTCTCTCATTTATTGAATTTGCATACCCTCCAAAAAGTGAGCAGTTGCGCCCCTGCCCGAACATCACGCTTAACGTAATGGCCCAGTCCAGTAGACTAGGCTTTTCTGATCACCTGTTAAGTGATGTCCCAAGCCTCAAAACTAATTAACATGTAAAAAGTCCTAAATGCTCATTTGTCTTATGGAACAACAGGTCATTTTTAATGTGTGTGTGTTTAATTCTCATGTTTTCATGCACAGAGCTGCCTTTATTTTAATGATTATTTTAAAGCTTCCTATGTTTTAATAAACTTTATGGAGAAAAATATTTAAATTGATAAAAATTCACCATTCAATTAAACATTTCAGGTTGTAGAACCCAACTAACAACTCATTTAATTTTTCTAATTTAGGGACAAACTTTAGAAATTGAGATAAATGCTAATTTATAAACTAATACTATTAAGATTTGTGAGTTATGAGTATTGTATACTATCCATGTTATATCCTACATGTAAATATATTTAAAAACATTTTTACAATTATTTGGTTGTTATATATACAGTAAATATGTAGTATGTAAATATTAGAAACAAGTAAATGAAAAAGTATGTCTATTAAATATTCTTTATATCTTTTATATATAATAAATTTGATAATGGCATAAGTATAATCATTAAACATATAGATATGTAAATAATTTCAATACTTTATCATATTTTCTATATCATATTGTCATTTATATTTATCAGTTAAAAAAATAAATAAAATGTATAAAAAATACAATGTAACAATTACATAATGTAACAATATTATATAAAAATATTAAAGATGTAAATATGTGAATACTACAAACAGAAATGGAAAAATCAGCCAATTTCAAGTGGTTTGATATATATTACCTCTAACTTACATCCCATGGTGTTTTTAATTATATATAATGCAACATACTAATAATTTAATATATAATAAATGATATATAAATACATCTGTCTTGGACCAACAGAAAGACATGACCTCTAAGATAAATAAATCAGTCAATAATGATCAGAAACACACAGAGTACACATGAAAACAAGCTGTTATTCAAAATAAGTACATTTTTATTGCAGATAAAGCAGCGTGTCTGAGAAATCCGAGTGCAGACTTTGAACATAGCTATCGAAGTTAATGTCACCGAAAATATTCTAGCAAACGAGATAAAAAAAAGATTGACATAAATTTCACTGTAAGAGATTTAAATGATGTAAACTACGTTAGCTACATTGATTTAATATAACGTTTGATTACGAACTAAATCTAACTTATAGACGAAGGTCAACAATTTCAGTATGTATGTAACTTGAATAAACTTCAAACTGCCATATAAACATTGAGATAATCATAAACATGTTAATCGCAGTGATGTGATGCAGCAGTTGAAATCTTCTGCCATCCGGCGCAGTGTACCCTGGGTACCGTGATGTAATTGTCGAATCTTGGTAGTGTATGGGAACGTGATTGGCCGGTGGTTGGGCAATTCTTGGTATCGATTTAACAGACGATTGGGCAATTCTTAGTAGTGATACGGCAGATGATTGGCCAATTCTTGGTTTCTTGGTAGCGATACAGCAGACGATTGTATAATTCTTGGTAGCAACAGGCCAAGAGGTGATTGGACAAGGCTACCACAAATTTGTTCAACACACATAATATATATAATAATATATTATGTGTGTCGAATGTATACTATAATACTATAATCTGATACACAAATATAATGCAATTAGGAAATGAAAATTTGCCTTCAGAGCAGTCACCAGTCAGTTGCTTTTGTAATACTTCCAAACATTGTTAATGCATTACAACCATTAAAACTCCCACTTATTTTACCTTCAACATCATATACATATGTTTAACTTTTTCACAAGCAAATAAATGGCCCAAGGTTTCTGAACTGATTCCATACTCACTGGTGCTCAGGGTGTTTCCCCATCCAGAGACTATGCACCAAGTCCCTGCAGGGGCGCAGCTCTTAGGCAGTGCAACAGGCAGCACATAGTTGTTCAACAAGGCAGGTTGACTCAGCTTGATGAGCATGATATCATTGTCTAAGGTCCCGGAGTTATAGCTGGGATGGCGGATGACTTTGGAAGAGGAGATAAACTGCTCAGTACCCTCATTAATCTGGATGTTGTGCTCACCCAAACGAACCTCCACACGACTAGAGATGAGATAGAAATGGTAGATATGTTTTCCATAATGAATAATGTATTAATCATAAGATAAATCACTTACGATTGGTAGCAGTGAGCAGCAGACACAACCCAGTCCTGTCTGATCAGAGAACCACTACAGAAGTGATACCCAGCATTCAGAGACGCTTGCCAGGGCTGGGAGTGAGGAGTGCACTCCTTATACTCTCCAACAATCTTGTCATCCTCCAGAGATACTGGATATAGGATATATGCTTGTATGTAAAATATACATTCAGCATTGTTTTATTACATTCAGCTCAGTAGTCTGTAAATGAGGTTTATACTTACAGCAAGCTCCCACAAGCAAAAGCAAGACCAGAGATTTCATGATGACTGTTGATTACCTACAATGAAGATTTCACGTCATTCTCTTATTTATATAAACCAGCAGTCCCATATGGACTATTTCCACAGTTGGTTCCAAAAGATAATCTAAAGTTTGATAAATGACTCTGTAAATGAATGACTTGCTTTATGCCAAAACTAACTGGGAAGCAACACAATTGAATAATTTTATAAATTCAATAAATTATTTAATAGCAATTTAATAAATGTTTTTTATAGGAATTATTTGATGAATGAAAGGGCATGGTTGATTAGGTGAATGACAGAAATCCTAAGAATTCCCGTTGAGGAATTGTTATATAGTAAGTGGCATTATGATGCTCAGATTAATCCTCCTGTTTGTCTTAAGTTTTATGAATCTCTGGGGGAAGAAAATGCCTTTGCAAGTTTCTAATTGAGTTAAAATAACTGAAAAACTGGCTCATGGGATTTCAACAGATGAGCAATACATACCTTGTTGAACTGCACCATTTTGTCCACTGCTTTACTAGGACATATTTTGATGCAACCACTGATAAGCCACTTGTCCAATTAAATTTAGTGTTGTAAAAAGGAGGGATCACATATAAAAATTCTTGTAATTCCTACATGTTAACAGACATCATTATTTCTGTGAAATTTCAGTATACTTTGGTAGACAGATAAAATAACAGCTTTGGCAATATCTAAATATTAGTGAACCAGAATGTGTATTTAATATTCACATTTAAAATTTACACTTAACATTTAGATGTGTATTTAAAATTTACACTGAAAATTAAAACTGTTATTTTATGTCACTCTGTAAAAGTATTAAAATGGCCTCAACTGAGCATTGTCACTTTCTAAAAGTATCAGGATGCCTCAGTTGGGAGGACAAAAGACACCTTTATAACTTGTTTTTGTCCCCAGAATTGTATGATGACTTGCATCAGCAGATAACCATGAACATCCCCATATACACCCCTCACATTCACTAAACATGTGCTTCCCAGTGCCCTGCAAGTGAATCAGGCTTTGGTGGACTGAGATCTGGTTACAACCTGAGTCCACCAAGGCCTGAAAGTACTCCCTTGGATCCTCACTAGAAAGCAGTACATTCTTGCAAAGTCAGGGAGGGCTCTGAAGCTCCAGCAAACATGCCCAGGCTTTGTGCTGGTCCTGCTGTGCATGGAATATTCCCCTTTTGTGGAGAGAAAGGATGGCCATTACAGAAGAAGAGGAGGGATGGAAGAAAAGCATGAATGAAAACAAGGTCCAGAGGAGATGGAACCAGAGAGGGAGAAGAGAGGAGTTGGGTTGAGAGAGAAAGAAGAATCGCCTACTACTGTGAATGCTGCCAAGTAATCCTCTGCTAGCTTGGATGGCTTTATTAGCTCCATTATAAAGCCATGTGTGTATGCATGAAGGTGAACTTGGAAAACAATTTTCAGAGCTTTTAAAAAAAATTTTTACTTTAATTCTCCTGAATTCTCTTTTCAAAATATGCATATTCCAACTGATTGCTAAACTAAAAAAATCAATAAAAGTTGCTCATGGCTTAGAGAGGTAGGTGGATTTGGCAAATGCGTGTTCTTTATAATCTTTAGCATGGACAGAGGTTCTTGTTGTTTGCATTTTACTATCTCCACTGCTTCTACATAAAATTTCACATTAACATGACTTTGAATGTTGCTGTAAAATAGTAAGTGAGAAAAGAAGCTCTCTATAATCCCTTTTGCTTATAATCAGTGAAATGATTTCTCCTATTAAGGAACAGACAACTGCTACCATCTCACAGGAATAATGAAAATACAGCACCAACCAAAAGGCTAACCCCAAAATATCTAAACACATCAAATTTAGTGAATAAAGAGTCATACAAGATGCTTTTCTTCCTTCAGGAGACTTTATTTTAACACAATTTCAGGTGTCGGATTTTGCGGTATGAATCTCCATTGTCTTAAGAGGGCTGGAGCAGATTTAATTGCTGGCAATTGTCTCAGAAATCCAGCTGGTGAAAATGCAGACCTAGAGGCAGACCAAGAAGATTGTTTATATAACAGAAAGATTTAGTAGACGTAGTGAGTGTCATATCTAATCATACTGTAACAGACAACACTTGATTTTACCTTGGCATAGACACCAGGGCGATTCTTCTGAGCACAGCCATAGCCCCAAGACACAACACCTTGCAGCTCACCATTGCACACCACAGGGCCACCAGAGTCACCCTGAATAAAAGAAAGATAAAATTCTGTTGCTTCAAAGGCTTTAAAATGTAACTAGGGTACCGTTTGCTTGTATATCATTTTACCTGGCAAGAGTCCTTGCCTCCCTCCAGGAAGCCAGCACAGAACATGGATTTAGTGATCATACCAGGGTAAGAGTTATTACAATCACTGTCAGAGAGAATAGGGACCTCCACACACTGCAGCTTGTTGCTATCAGCAGCTGCAATAAAGTTTCCAAAATGAGATAACATGAGCGAAAAGCAGTCAAACAGGGTTATCTATTTTACAATCCAATATAAATATAAGATGCAATTGGGGGAAAAGTCAGTCAGTGTCATAATGCTTCCAGACAATGTTACACATTTTAATACAGTTTTGGCATGAATCTTTTTAGTCCCTGTACTTTTAAATTGCATTTAAACATCATCTGCCACATTTTCACAAAGAAATAAATTGCCTAATTTTAACAATCAGAGTCTGTACTCACTGGCACTCATGGTGTTTCCCCATCCAGAGACGGTGCACCAGGTTCCCTCAGGGGGGCAGCTTTTAGGCAGTGCAACAGGCTGCACATAGTTGCTCAGGATGGCAGGTTGACTCAGCTTGATGAGCATGATGTCATTGTCAATGGTCCAGGAGTCATAGTTGGGATGGCGGATGACTTTGGATGAGGAGATAAACTGCTCATTACCCTCAATAATCTGGATGTGGTGCTCACCCAAACGAACCTCCACACGACTAGAGATGGGATGGACATGGTTCTAAGTCCAAGAGGTTTTTTTTCCATAATGATTCATTTATTTATCACAAGATAAATCACTTACGATTGGTAGCAGTGAGCAGCAGACACAACCCAGTCCTGATTGATCAGAGAACCACCACAGAAGTGATAGCCAGCATTCAGAGACACTTGCCAGGGCTGGGAGTAAGTTGTGCACTCATACCCTCCAACGATCTTATCATCCTCCAGAGCAACTGAATACAAATGAAAAAAATAATAAATATGCATATCAGAACACATGGTTATGATTGTCTCTTAGATCATCCTGCTCTGAAGTCTGTAAAAGAGGTTTATACTTACAACAAGCTCCCACAAGCAAAAACAGGACCAGAGACCTCATAGTGGCTGTTGATCACCTACGATGGGAATCTCGCATCACGCTCATATTTATGTGAACCAGCAGTCTCATATGGACCAATGAACAGTTGGCACCCAAAGATAATCTAAAGTCTTATAAGTTACTCTGTAAATGAATGACTTAGTTTATGCCAAAAATAACACTCACTATATTTTTCATAGTTTCAGTAATTTATCATTCCTAAATTATTCTTTCCTATTAGTTTAAGCTTGCTGTTTCCTTCACTAAAGTAAATGGTTAACTTCACAAATTTTATGGCCGAGATGTAACTATACCACAGAGTGAAAATATAGTGAAATCAACAACATTAAAACCACATTAAATTAAAATCTGAATTTCCTTTTTTTTTTTTTTTTTTGGATGTCATTTTATTAGGCTATAAACAGTTTATTATGAAGATAGAAATTTAAACGATGTTACATTTGAAGTAATTTTTTTTATATTAAGAATTCATTATGAAATTTATATGTTTTAATATTTTGACATTATATAAAATAAAGTATTATACAATATATAACATGTATACAGGGTTATTTAGTGAACAGAACAGCACAGTCTGTGATGATTCATTTATTTTTCAGCTTTTGGTAGGATAGACTAGAATCTCTTTATCTTGGAGTATTTTCCTGCTGTGAGCTGTCAGTCTCTTAACAGCTGAAGATTTCATGCCCATTCTCACACTTCCCACACGTATGCCTGATATGTACTCTATAGCTATGGTTTCAAAGCAAACAGCAAATAAAGAAATAAATTAGCTGATATCTGACATTGCACGAAAATACTAATTAGTTTAGAGAGTGTGATGAGTAGGAGAGCACAGCTTATTTATGCACATAATTCATTTTATTTATGAAATCACTATTAAGATTCAGGAGGAATCCCACCAAACATGTGCCCACTGCAGACTGCATGTTTCATAACTGCTTTATTGACTGTTTAGTCATTTCTGTACTAATGTGGTAGACTAGATGTTATTGCAGTGGCGGAGGCTAAGTGGGAAAAGCTCTGGGCTCCTGATCATATGGCTGAATTTCAAATCCTAACATCACTGATCTGCCACTCCTGGACCACTGAGCAATACCCTCTGCTGTTGGTGACTTTTCTCCATAAGGAGGGAGTTTCAAAATGTCAGGCAAAATGTCAAATGCAGTCACTAAATGAAAGAAAGCTGAATGTACAATTAAACACTATAGACCAAAAAGGACAAGCATCCGAAGAAGGCATGTTTCAGTAAGAGGGTAAGGGCTTGGGCTGAGCGACTTATGACTTGGAGACTTCAGAACCTGTAATTTTGTAAACATCATTCCCAAGCATGGTAGGATTCTTTTTCTTTTTTAAAATCACTATAATCAATACAGTCCATTTTCATTTGTTATAGCTAATACTGGGATAGAAAACTAGTCTGATCTATAGGTCTATTATATAGTATAATATTTGTCAATTTATAATAGACTTGGCTTTGCTTTATTCATCATTGCCATATTTCCAGTGATGGCATACTTGATAGACATCCATCCATCCATCCATCCATTATCTTCCGCTTTATCCCACTAATCGGGGTCATGGGGGGCTGGAGCCAATCCCAGCGTCATCGGGCGAGGGCGGGGTACACCATGGACAGATCGCCAGTCCATTGCATGGCCAAACACACTCATGCACACATTCACACCTATGGGCAATTTAGAGTGACCGATCAAATTAACATGCATGTCTTTGGACTGTGGGAGGAAACCGGAGTACCCGGAGGAAACCCACACAAGCATGGAGAGAACATGCATACTCCACACAGAACGGCCCAGACTGGGAATCGAACCCGGATCGTTTGGCTGTGAGGCAACAGTGCTAACCACTACACCACCGTGCTTGATAGGCATCCATGCACCCCAATTTGTTGCAGAGGTCATACTGCTTCCCAGTAATATGCAAGCGGGTGTGTACATCTTATCCCAGCTCCTGTTCAGTATAATGGCATCGCTGACTTCAGCCAAGGCAGTGCTTCTCTTGGGAATGCTGGAAGTAAGGGGCCATCACAGATGGCTTTAATCCCAGAATTGAATATCAAAGAGACATTCTTGTCACAGTGATATAGAAATAAGACCTTGACTTACTGAATATGAGGAGCCTTTATTACAAAAGGGGTATGCAGAGATGATGCAACAGAGGTAATCACCACAGACAACGAATGGTCTGGATGTAACGTCAGGGCCAGTGTAGTCTTCCAGTGCTCAACTAGCAGTTTCACATGAGACATGGTTTATTTCCAGGTCTGTTTTTACTTTCAGAAAGAGGAATATTCCTGAACACTGCAACACATTTTTTTTATTACCAAGAATCTACAAATTGGAATCTGTTGTGCATAAGACTTGAATATGTGCTACCCATATAATACGGTAAAGATTTGTACTTTAGTCTCGGAAAAAAAGAGCAAATTTTGCTGACTTTTATGCTACATCTATTTTTAGATTTTGTGATCTAATAATATACCTGTTAGTTTCTATAGACTATCACTAATAGTTTTTAATCAGTCTGTAAGGATTCTTTATTGCTGCACTAATGTGGTAGATTAATTGTCACTGGGGCATTCTTGGAGCAGTGGGTATAAAGCTGTGAGTTCAAACCCTAGCACCACAAATCTGTTACTGTTGGACCCTTGACCCTTATCCATAAAATGTTTCAGTGATGTGACATGGCACAATTTGTCATCTAATCTTTCATTTAAATAATGTAAGAAACGGTTTACTTGGTCACAAGTAATGTCTTTGCACTCTCGCTCTCTCTTATGGGTTTGTTTCGATTTTTCAAGGTAATAATGGCTTGCTTCACTGGCAGTGACAACTCTTTGGACATCATATTGAAAGGTAACAGTAAGAGATTTCACATACAAATGGTAGACTTGAAATGCCACACAACTATAGACTTTTATTGGCTTAGTTGTAAGAGAAATCATCAGGTAACAACACCTATTGGCCATGGGATCACTGAGCAACCATTTGTCCAAGTAAACTTAGTGTTGTAAAAAGGAGGGATCACACATCAAAAGTGTTGTAATTCCTACATGTTCATTTTAATGTTCATTATTTAATCCAATAAAATTCCAGTATTCTTTGGTAGACAGATAAAATCATAACCTTGTCAATATCTAAATATTAATGAACGAGAATATGTATTTAATATTTACATTTAACATTTAGTTGAACATTTAAAAACATTAAATAACATTTAGATGTATATTTAAAATTTAGACTGAAACTTAAAAGTGTTATTTGACATGAGTCACTATCTAAAAGTAGCACAATGGCAAAATGGGAGGGAAAAAAGGCCACCTTTATTATTTAAAATTTTGATTTTGACTGACACCAACAGGTAACCATGAACATCCCCATACACACACCTCACCTTCACAAACATGTGCTTCCCAGTGTCCTGCAGTGAATCAGGCTTTGGTGGACTGAGGTCTGGTTACAACCTGAGTCTACCAAGGAATGAATGTACTTCCTTAGATACTCACTAGATTGCATTGCATTCTTGCTCAGTCAGGGAAGCCTGGTAATGAAGCTTCCACGAAGCTCCACCAAACATGATCAGGCTTTGCACTGGTCCTGCGGTACATGGGAGATTCCCCTTTTGTGAAGAGGATGCATGTAGGCGAAGAAGAGGGATGGAAGAAAAGCAGGGATGAAAACCAGGTTCAGACTGGAACCAGGGAGGGGGTGGGTTGACAGAGAAAGATGAATATTCTGCCACTGTGAATGCTGCTTCCAAATGATCCACTGCTAGCTTGGATGACTTTGTCAGTTTCACTATAAAGCCGAGTGTGTATGTGTGAAGGTGGACTTTTGAGAGCTTTTTTATTATTATTTGTTTTTGTTTTATTTCTCCCAAATGCTCTTTTCTCTGTATTCATATTCCAACTGATTGATAAACTCAAAAATATAAAATTGCTCATGGCTTAGGGAGGTAGGTGGGGTTGGCAAATATGTGTTCTTTATAGGCTTTGGTATGGGCAGAGGGTTTTGTTGTTCACAATTTGCTATCTCCACTGCTTCTACATAAAAGTTCACATTAATATGACATTGAATGCTGCTGTAAAATGGTGAGTGTGAGAAAAAGCTATTGCTCTTTTGTTTTTGGAGCTAGCTAGCAGCAACACTTTTTTGAAATTACTGAAATAATTTTCTCCCATTAAGGAACATACAATTGTTAAAATTTCACAAGAATAACAAAAATACAACACCAGACAGCAAACTAGCACCAACATATCTGAACACATTTAAGTAGAAATATGTTAAATGCATTTTTCAAGGTAGACTTTGCCAAGTAAGGGATTATAGTCATTTAATTTTTTTAATAAAAGAAAAATACATTTAGTGAATGAACAGTCATACAAGATAATTTTGTTCCTTCAGTAGTTTTTATTTTAACATAATTTAGGTGTTGGATTGTGCAGTATGAACTTGCATTATAGTCTTAAGAGGGCAGGAGCAGATTTAATTGCTGGCAATTGTGTCAGAAATCCAGCTGATGAAACTGCAGACCTATAAGCAAAGTGAGAAGATTGTATAAAACAATGATTTAATAGATATGACGAAGATTATATATAAAATCTCATTGGAACAGACAGCACTTGATTTTACCTTGGTATAGACACCAGGGAGATTCTTCTGAGCACAGCCAGAGCCCCAAGACACAATACCTTGCAGCTCACCATTGCACACCAGAGGGCCACCAGAGTCATCCTGAATAAAAGAAAGATAAATTTCTGTTGCTTAAAAGGCTTTAAAATGTAACTAGGGTACCCTTTGCTTGTATCGCATTTTACCTGGCAAGGGTCCTTGCCTCCCTCCAGGAAGCCAGCACAGAACATGGATTTAGTGATCATACTAGTGTAAGAGTTATTACAATCCCTGTCAGAGAGAATAGGGACCTCCAGACACTGCAGCTTTTTGCTATCAGCAACTGCAATAAAGTTTCCAAAATGAGATAACATGAGTAAAAAGCAGTCAAACAGGGTTATCTGTTCTACAATCCAATATAAATATAAGATGCAATGGGGGGTGGTGTAAAAAAGAGTTGAAAAATTGCTGTCAACGCAATGAAAACCAGTCAGTGTTATAATGCTTCCACACAATGTTGCACATCTTAATACAGTTTTAGTATAAATCTTTTTAGTCTCTGTACTCTTCAATTTCATTTTATCATTATCTGCCACATTTTCACAAAGAAATAAATTGCCTAGGTTTACCATTCAGAGTCTGTACTCACTGCTGGTCAAGGTGTTTCCCCATCCAGAGACGGTGCACCAGGTTCCCTCAGTTGGGCAGCTTTTAGGCAGTGCAACAGGCTGCACATAGCTGTTCAGGGTGGCAGGTTGACTCAGCTTAATGAGCATGATGTCATTCTCTAAGGTCCAGGAGTCATAGTTGGGATGGTAGATGACTATGGATGAGGAGATAAAATGCTCCTTACCCTCATAAAGCTCGAGGGTATGCTCACCCAAACGAACATCCACATGACTAGAGATGGGATGGAAATGGTTGTAAGTCCAAGAGTTTTATTTCCATAATGATTAATTTATTAATCATAAGATAAATCACTTACGATCTGTAACAGTGAGCAGCAGACACAACCCAGTCCTGATTGATCAGAGAACCACCACAGAAGTGACGGCCATTACTCAGAGACACTTGCCAGGGCTGGGAGTGAGGTGTGCACTCATACCCTCCAACAATCTTATCATCCTCCAGAGCAACTGAATACAAATGAAAAAAGAATAAATATGCATATCAGAGCACATGGTTATGATTGTCTCTTAGATCATCCTGCTCTGAAGTCTGTAAAAGAGGTTTATACTTACAACAAGCTCCCA
>JAOVVH010000010.1:19692519-19703817 GCA_028566435.1 Scorpiodoras heckelii
AGAATGATCCACCACCCAAATAGTACCTGATCTGTGCTGGTCCTGTGGGGGTCCTGACCATTAGAGAACAGCATAAACTGATGAACAAAGTAACGAACAGAGTAGAAGGAACTAACAAAATGTGGAGAAAAATAGATGGACTACAGTCTGTAATTGTAGAACTACAAAGTGCAGCTATATGGTAAGCAGAACTGAGAAAATGGGCAATGAGTGTAGAGAAGAAAAGGTGGTCATAATGTAATGCCTGATCGGAGTATATTTATGCCATTTATTTGACATCTTGACAGAAGTGCTTTAAATGTGCCTAACTGTTCTATAGACACATTTGACTAGGGACTCCACTCTGATAGCGACATGCAAAACAATGAAAGAGATCAAATATTGAGTTTATTCTCATTTTTTTAATATATATATTTTCTAGTATGTTTACTCTTTGTTCTCCTAATCCTTACTAAAGCTTCTGAAAAATGTCATATAATGAGACACTGTGTATTAATGCCATTTTTTTCTTTGCACATATTGTGCAGCCATTACTTTTGCGATTGTTTAAGTTGTTCCAGGGAATTTTAAACACGTGGTGTCCCATTAAAATTTATTTTGGGAGTGTGTTCTCATTAACTGACCTGGAACCACTCGTAAACTTGGCTGTTACTCATCTGGTGTTCCATCCTGCTTACTTGCTCATTTTAGCAACGAAAGGTGAGTCAGGCTTTCCACCACTGAACCAGCCTATCCAGTCACAAAAGTAACTGTTACTATGTGAACTCCTTGTAAAACTGCCAAGCATTACAGCAGAAGAAAGAATACAGCATTTACTCAATGTTTACTGTTTCACACATGAAATGGCACAAAGGCATACTACAGTAATGTTACCCTGAATAATCACACTCAGTTCTATGAATGCAGTCTGTGCATATTTAAACACACAGGACAGCAAGATTATAAATCTTCATAGACCTATAAACTGCTTATTCAAGCATTTTTGCCACTCTTTTGGGGCCCCTGTCTTGTTAATGTCTCAGTGTAAGGGTCTCAGTAATGTCTTAGGATCACAGTTGCCATCTCATTAGGATAGCATGTTGGCTCTTTGTCAAATAAAGACATCAGTTAAAGATACTTCCTATGTTTATTCAAATTTAGAGAGTAGTTTTGGGGTTCTTCCCAAGCAATATGTAGGTTGATTTTTCTTGATGTATAGAGGCCTGCTGTTTTTTCCATTAAAGATAACCGCAAACAGACTCAACACAGCAACGCCATTCCTTCCATTTAAAGGCTCTTTAAAACTAGTAGTCCAAACCATTTTGTATTCGTGTATACTACTGTTGAGATATGTTATATGCTATTTCTACAGTTTGTCCTGTAGGATTTTACTGAAACTTGAGCTACTTAAGGTTGTCTAGAAGGCTTTGGAGCCGAGGAGAACAATTTGATCATTTATAATTTGCTACTGAGCTGTAACATAACATGTAAACTGTTAAAATACCACAAAAAATAGTTAAACAATTTGGTAATTTGTTTAATAATACAAATTTAAACCTATGACTGGCTGCATGAACAATAAACAAGTTGAATGTCTGCATTAATACATTCACTATTTACTTTCGTGTTTCATTAGAGCAAACAAGAGTAAGCTGGTTTTAACAGTAATAGTGTTCTACCTTAAAGCTCAAAAATGATGTCTTAAGATATTTTTTTTCACTGTTTGGCGTTCATTGCTAAAGCCTATGTGCTATGCTACATTTTAAATGTGCCTTAAGACTTCTTTTGTTTGGAAGACTGAATATGATCATTCTTTCTATTATCAGAATATCTTGAACTTCTCAACACGTTTGTAAATAGTGGTTAATTGAGTTACCATAGCCATACCATAGCCTTTCTGCCCAGCTCAAACCATTCAAGCTATTCTGCTTTAACCTTCTTTCACCAAAAAGGCGTTTCCACAGACAGACCTGGCACCCACTGAATGCTTTTTGTTTTTCACATCATTCTAAATAAACTCAAGAGACTGTTTGCATAAAAATCTCAGGAGATCAGCAGTTTCTAGAATACCTAATTTGGCCCATCTTGCACCAATCTTGACCTGTGTCTACATGATTTGATGCTTTGTGCTGCTGCTATATGATTGGCTGACTGGATAATTGCATGAATGTGTGTATAGTTGCTCTTATTAAAGTGGCAGGTGAATTTATATAAATTAAATATGCATTACTTAATTACTTATTGCCACTTACAGGATTATAGAACTTTAGACATGTTCATTTTAATGTTGCACAAGGCCCTTCACTTTACTCTGTATTTCCCTCTGATGGATTTGCTAAATGTTCTTTTTTACGACATGACCCCCACTTCACTTAGGCCTGATCTTCAATGACTTATGCTCATGGCCCAGCATGTATTCCAGGTTGTTATGGTACAAAAAAAGTTATGAGGAAATAGTAGACATTACTTTGCAGATCCAGAAAGAGTGGAGCCAGAAAGGTCTGGACTGAGTGTTGAATGTTTATAGCACACCATGTTATCACCAATAACATTAGTTGCTTTAAAGAACCATCAAAACATTTTTGGCCAGCCTGAATCATGATTGCAGTTAATGCACAGAAAACAATTGTATTATTTGTACTGATTCTAATTTAAAAGTATTTTGATACTATTAATACATAGTCAAAGAAAGAAAAGGCTCAAATGTTTTATTCTTAGCCATTTAGTTACTTTGGTGTCTCTTTTAATATTAGGAACTAATGATTGCGTATAAATAATGCATTTATATGTAATCATTAGTTCCTAATATTGTTCCTAATATAATATCATATTGGATAACAGTAAGGGATAAAACATATAAATTATGTTTGGATTTTTTGTCTTTGTAAAGCTTCTTTGGGACAATGTCCATTGTTAAAAGCACTTTAGAAATAAAATTGAATTGAATATAGTTCCTAATAATCCAATGTTAGGAACTAGTTACTACAACTAAATTGACACAAACTCTTTTATTGTAAGAAGCAAATCATACTGTTTTATTTGCTTTTGCAGGAACCATGTCATATAACAGTTTATGTCAAAAGTACGCAAGTTCACTTGGCCTCAGTATGCCTTGTTGAATTATTGCCCATAGAGGCAAAGTGTGCAAAGGACAAAGGTATTGTAAAATCTTGTAAAATGCAACTATGGAGCCAGAATCTCATTTCATACATCAGCTAACAGGGGCACTTTGTTACCTGCAGCTCCCTAAACAAAAGGAATTGTGTCTTAAGCCCTAATTACATTACAGTAGTAGTGCAGGTTAGGTTCACTGCTTTGCACATTGCTCTGATCAGTATTTGACAATGTCTCATAAATGCTCTCAGTTAAACCTCCTCACCGTACCAAATATACCAATCAAATATAACTAAACTTTGACTATTTCATACACTTTTTTTTTCATGATTAACTTGCGTTCTCAGCAGTTTTTTTTTGAAAATGAAACCCATGTTGTGAAATTTAAACAGTATTTTAATGCACATGCTGCAATATCCTAAGAATTCCATGTGAGGATGAAATAGTTTCACCCCACCAAAACAATGCACTCCATTTAGACTAGCAGGAAGGCAGGCTTTAGGGCAGGTAATCACTTCTGAATTCTTTTGAATGTCTCTGGAAGCAGTTAAGATGAGTGATTAAGGAGTGAGCTGTTCACATAAAGATAAAGGTAACTGTCGGTTAAATAAAGAATGCAAGATCTCAACTTTATCATATTTACAGTTTCTAGCACAATTGTCAGACTACATTCTGCCCCATATTTAAGGTTATGTTTTGGGTTCACCTTCAGGAACCAGAAAAATGAAACTTTATTCATTTTGCTTCATCCTGGTCAAAAATAAAGTACCTTTGCTCAAGCTACACACATCAATATAACACGCATCAATTTGGATAAAAGAATAATAATGGCTATTATTAACTATTGTATGTTAGCTATTATATAACCTGTCTGGCAATGCGAAACAGGCTAGAAGGTCTCAAATAGCAGAACATGATGCCACATTCTAAAGAGATTTGATTACAGATGCAAAATAGAGTAAAGCAAAACAAAGTAATCTACCAGTCTGGAAAGGGTTACAAATGGAGAAAACTTTTCAAAATTACCAAAATTTCACCAAGGGTTACTGGCAACTCAACCCAGATAAACATCTAAAGACCTGCAGGCCTCACTTTCCTCAGTTAAGGTCAATGTACATGATTTTACAATAAGAAAGGCAAGGGGCGTAAATGGCTTCCATGGAAGAGTTGCAAGGTGCAAACCACTGCTGACCACAATAACTACAAAGGCTCATCTCACATTTGCCAAGATGACCTACATGACATTTGGGATAATATTCTGTGAACTGATGAGTCAAAGGTGGAACTTTTTTTGGAGGACATGAATCCTGGTACACCTGCCGTAAAACTAACACTGCCTTTCACCATAAGAATATCATACAATACCAACAGTCAAGCTTGATGGCAAAAGATCCCAAGCGAACAAGCAAATCCACCTGTGAATGGCTCAGAAGAAACAAAATTGATGTTTTGGAGTGTCTGAGTCAAAGTCCTGACTTGAATCCAATTGAGATGCTGTGGCAAGACTACAAACATGCAGTTCATGCTCAAAAACAATTCAGCAAAGAAGAGTGTGCCAGAACTCCTCCACAGTGACGTAAAAGACTCACAAACATCTGATTGCCGTTGTTACTGCTAATGATGCACAGCTTTCTGTGAATGAGCTCACAAAGCAGGTGTAGTGTGTAGTCTTGTAGCAATGGGGAAATGCTCACTGTCTGATGTTAAAACGTAATTTGGACATTAAAACCAATTAAATCTGAGGAACTGAAGTGTCATCTGACAATTGCATGTTTTTAATATTATATATAATTGTACAAATATCTCAGTATTTACTTACCTGGTTTAATTACCTGATAATGTTGCAGTGTAAACATTGAAATCTTTGAAATGAAAGAATATCTATTTAGCTAGCTGTATTCAAATATGTTTCTATTAGTCCTCTTTATTAAGACACAGGGTGTCCTCAGGTATGTTTTGGTCTTAAGTCACAGCAAGTTAGTGACAACCTGTATCAACTGGTTGGCCATACACACTCAACTGGGAATGGGTGCAGAGCTGGCTGCACCACCCTGCCCTCACCCATACCTATATTAAGAAACATCTGTTAGTGTGGTGAGATTCTTGCTAACTGTGCTTGTGGGCGGTGTGCTATTTTGGAGAGGGTGCTGTATCTGAAGGCTGGTCTGGCAGAGAGGATTGTGGGTGTAGTGGGGGAGAGCCATAGTGGCGTCTGAATTATGGAGCCCTCAGCAGAGATACCCATGGAAAAACTGCACTGTAGAATTCAACTTGTTCTGCAGAAAAAGTGATACAAAGTCTAGAGATTAATGAACTGGTGAGAGTTCTTTACAAAAGAAATTTGGTGTTCATGAAAGTCACATAAATTCAGAAAAAATGTCCTTAACTTATTCTCATGCTCCTTATTGTGTGTAGATGTAGCCATAAAAAGACTAACTAGTGTAAATCTTAACAGCAAATCATATTATTTGCATTGATTACTGTGATGTTATATCTAGACTGTGAAGTTTAAATAAAATATTTTTATTATGTGTACAGCATTCACCAGACACCCTTATCCAGTGTGACTTAGAGAACTGCTTTGAAATTTCTATCAAAAACATCCTGATGTTAGTTCCTGATGCTAGACAGTGACTAAAAAACCATCAGGAAAACAATTATAATATATATAATTAATTATATAAATGAATTATATTTTTGTCATTCATTATAAATATGAAAAAAAATTGAGCCAGCAAAACCCATAAAGATAAATGAAAAAAAGAAATGTCACTATATAAACAGAGACTTGTGTGTCTGTGTATAGCCGCAAGCGTAAATAATTGCCTCTGATGGAGAAATAGGCCCTTGCTTATTATTATTAATAGCATATGCCATATTTCATTGGCAAATAAGTGAGTCAAAATAACTTTTGTGTTTCAAACTTTACCCTGATTGAACACTTTGCACTCTCAGCTGACTGTGTACTTGACCTTTTATGGCGTATAACAATGAAGAAACTACCCACAAAAATGTATTATTTAAGTTCACTTAAGTGCTAAAAGCTAAAAAATATACACCTATCAACAATCACAATGACCCATTCTGAAATATGTTGTACAATAACAGAATTATACAATTTTGAGTTTGATTTAGATACTGAGGTTAAAAGCCTGAAAGTGATAATTTCACCATTTTGCCTGTGTTCCATATTACTGTTGCCAGACTGTGCTGTCTGGCAGCTCTAATACAGGAGGAAAAACTAATGGAATCGGCTATTGCCCATGTTATAAGGTAATAGTTGTTATTGGTGTGTCATGTGTTAAGTCATGGCCCATTTATGAACATCACATCTGGGATTTTGCAATCTTGAGGATTGCAGTGAAGGTCACAGTGAAGGTTATGTTAGACTTTATACAGTATGCTGTACATACAAGTCAAATTGTCATTTACTTACAATTCTACGCAGAGTTTTTATAGGTTAATCTGACTCAGTCATGCAGGCTTCTGCTCAGGTGCTTGTTAAATTCTTTGTCGATGAGCTTAAGATTAGACTACTGCAATTCACTCCTGGCAAGTCTTCCTCTTTATGCAATCCAACACCTGCAATTGATACAGAATGCAGCTGAACAATCGCCCCCAGTCCTCCCACATCACCTTAAGAGGCAACAGATTTTTAACACTGATGCTTGCGTACAAAGCTAAAAAAAAAAAAAAAAAGAGCCAGCCCTCATTTACTGACTGTACTAAACTTGCTGTAAGTTTTCTAAAAGAGTTTTTGTTTGATAGTACTCTTATATCTGTTGGAATAGATCTTAGATTTTTTCTTAGACTTACATGAACAACCAAGTTTTTGACACAAAACACATTTATACATCTGCACATCTTATTTTGTGTCTCTATCAAAACACATGATAAGCACATCTGCCAAATGGTGTAAATGTACATGTAACCAAATGTCAAGTAAAGTTTATTACTGTCAATATATTGATACAAGTATATATATACTGTATATATATAGTTGTAAAAAAAAAATTACAGTTGATTAAAAAAATATCATAAACAGTCCCCTCTAGGTCTTTAGAATTTGCAAACCATTGAGAGCTCAGAGGGAGTGCAAAACTCATATTTGCACTATGAGGCAGTTCTTTGATGCTTCATATAGAAAAAGGGAAGGGGTTTGGATTGCAACGTGTGGTCTTAAACCACATTTCACACATGATTAGTTTTAAATACTTGGACTTCACTGATAAGTGGGACATTTAGAAAAAGGTGAACAAATCACAGGAGTGACCCAGGACAGAAATAACCTTCAAGCATGGAGCTGGCATTTTCTGAAATCATGGATTAAAAGACACAGCTTCTGAAATATGGCAGCCACGTGGCAAGTCCCATAAAGTTAACCTTTCTATTTTTTGTTGCTATGTGTCATTTTCATGCTGGGGTGTTCCAGCATAAGCAGGTTTTCCATATTTCTTATTTGCTCCTTAGGGGAGCACCAATGTGAGATATATCTGTGACATTTCATTTACCAGAGGATCCAAATCCCAGGGGTTGAGCTTGAAGAATCTCATTTTACTCTTGGACTTTTCTGCATCTAGTGCAATGGTCATTTGGTTTCATGGAGCTTGGAATAAATCTATTCATTATTTATTTATTATTCATTACAGACCTGTGAATATGATACAATAATTGAAATGAGGAAGTAGGAGAAATTTAAGTATAATTTCCCAAGACAACATCTTGAATGCAATGCTTCAGTGCCTATCCAATTACATTTACATTTATGGTATTTGGCAGATGCCCTTATCCAGAGCAGCTTACAGGAGTACTTTGAGGTTCCTACCAATAAACTCTCACTAGTTCACTTGGTCAAGAACTAATAGTACAATCACGCTATATAACTTTATAGAACTTATTTTTCCTGTTAGATGTGACTTCATGAAATGAATGTCTGGCTATCACTGCAAACTAATACGTTAATGAATCTTTGTTTGGAGCAGTGAGCTTTCTTCTCTTGTTTAGCATCATGTCTCTAATAATTTCTTCAAAAATAAAGAGTTGAAAAAGAAATGCCTAGCTAAAAATGTGCCTAATAAAATTCTGGGATTTTAAACCAAAGCTAGACTCAGCTCCTGACATTCCTTCTTCCTTCATTCTACCTTTAACCTTCACATACTTAACTGATGGCACTATTTTAGTCATTCAAAGACAAAACTTTCTCTTGGGTGTTCTTGACACAGCTCTCTGTTATGGTCACACACCCTCCCAAACTCTCTGATAATTTCGTTTGAATTCTTTGTCGCCCTTTGACTAGGTTTGGGGCCTCAGACCAAATGTGTGAAAGTCAAACCAAAATATCGGACTTTTTATATATTTAGGTATAAAAGACCAGGGAAGAGGGTCAGCTTAAATTCATCTGAAAATTTATATTTTCCTGGCACACTTTTGGTCATGTAAGACAAGCCACACTCTGCAGGTAAAATATAGCGTGACCTTATTTTTATAATGTTCTACTTCCCAATTTTATAACCCAAGATAGAACTTTATAATACTAATGTCATGATATGTGCCTTACATAGTGAATCTTTAAACAGAAGAAGGCTTTGGGTTGTTTTGAGAGTTATTTTAGTAATAGTCCTCAAGTGAATATTTCAGTTGGTTTACTATCTGGGAGGTCAGTGTTAAAACTGTGCCACATGGTACCATTTTGGGGTCTCTATTCTTTACTATATGGGGAGAGCAGCACGATTGTAAATTGGTACAATTTTTACACAGCACAAATGTAACATTCTTGTGTTCTCTACATGTGCACATGCAAATGGGAGCATATTCTTTACAGAAAACCAATGCCGAAACAGCTTTGCAGCACCAGTCATGCCCTGACACTATTCATAATAATGAAAAAGAGATATGCTACCTGAAAGACTAGCATGTAGCTGATAGAATATATTTTATTTCTGAATACATGTCTTAATGTGTTTCCTGTTAAATGTATGAAGAAGGTTTAATTGCCAAGGTTGTGAAAGTGGAATCCAGCAAGAAGAGATAGGTGTTAACCACACAATTAGAGTTTAAAGCTGTTTTTTCTTCAGAGTTTCAAAGCATTGTCTCCATGGCTCTTTTGTCAGAATGCAATGTTAAAGGCACTCTTTTATTTTCCAGGTATGCACAAATATGTACTTCTACCAGTTTTGTTTTTGCTGAACACTTCCACTCTTTTCCAGAGCTTACTGGTATTTTTGCACAGAATAATACATTATGAAAATATCGCAAGATTGCTGGTGGCCTCAATCACATATGTAAAGCTGCTAAACGGATGTGCTAAATAAAGTACAGATTCCCCCCTTTCGACTTAAACCAGATGTTTACATAAAAAGCTACCGCCTACTGTATAATCGTGGTCAGCTAAGTATGACCCTCTCATTAAAAAGAGGAACTATTTATCATTATTCCATGGTCAGATAGGTAAGAATAGAAACCAAGCAAGATGAAATCATGTTTCACCCAGACTTGACTTGACTATTTTGGTCAAATGTCAAGAAACAAAACCACTCAAATGTGAAATATACAATTATTTCCAAAATACACTAGTGACCAAAATGACATATTTTAATGTATACATCTGTTTTTCAACCCATCGGATGTTTTGGAACATGGTGTTCAAACAGATCTCCATTTGGAGGGAAAATAAGCTGATTCAGCCAAAACTACGTTATTTTGAAAAGACTAAAAATGTGTAAAAGTTCCCACAGCTTTGCCAATGGTTTACTCCAGTGTTTTGCATGTCAAAATTGACCACTGAATAGCTTTGATCTTTTCTATTATAGTCACGGATAAGAGCTTGAACAGTAGCTCACTTGAACAAATCTTAAGGGATGAACAAAACAAGCACTGTATAACTGTGCTCAGTAGTAGAATGGTGTAAATAGGATGGAACACAGATTCATTTAGTCACATTCATCAGCTGTCAAATCATTTGCTTTAGTTGTCCACACAAAATCTGAACTGCTACATGTCCCCTGGAATGAGCTATAGGCTGCACTCCATGACACTGAGATTGGGCACAGTTGATGTGTGTCCCAAAAGCCTTGGTTGCCAAGATTCGAATAAGGAATGTTTTGGAAACAAAGGACATCTGGAGTCTGGCTTTTGCATTTGTTGATGTTAAAGCTATGGTCATTCGCTGTGTAGGTAGGAGAACAAAGTTTTTGTGTTGGTCCCTTATAAAACTTTTATAGATTAACAGCAAAGGATACTTTCATATCAACATTTAGGTAATAAGACTGTGAACATGGTCTCCTACTTCAGTTGTTCATTAGTACGCTTTCTTCCTTTAAACAATTAAAGAAAATAAAGTAATCTGACATTTTTTCCCAAATTGGTTTAGATATTGTATAATGCCTAAGGATAGTTTCAGACTTGAATAGTGACTGTGTATTGCACTGATATTTGGTTTATGTGTGCAATATGCCTTTTCTTTGCTGCTACTTATAAATCTGTCAAGCTGTCACATTTCTGCCCCAACACTCCACCTCTCCTGAGTATAGACACCTGAGGTTTGTTCCTTTGCTCATTACATTACTGCTATAAAAGCTCATTCTTACAGACTCGCAATGCAAAGCCTTACACCTTCCCATGTACTGGTCTTGTCATCACTCTGAAATTGCATTGATTTTCTTGTTTGTGTGTTGTATTTTTCTTGTTCCTGATTGTTCTGCCTTCACATTATTGGTGTTATTGTCATTTCTTGCATTTGCTTTGGCCTTCCAGTTACTAGTAGTTGTAGTTACCCTGTTGCTGTTTGTTTGTTGCTCATTCGTTAGCCTAGTTTAGCTATCCTTAGTCTTGTGTGTTTTCTGTTTTCTCCTGGCTGGTTTTCTGTTAATAAATTCACCGGTTATAGTGTCCATAACTCTCCAGTCTGGTAACTGATTACACAAGCCTTTAATCTTTTTCAGTGTACAGCAGGAACTGTTTCTAAATACATAATGTTTTTGACTGAGATCTTTATTAATGTCTATAAACCTTGTGGAATGACCTGTTGTAAGCCACTTTGTTTTGCCATTGTGACATTAGAAATTAGGTCATTTCTTAAGAGCTCGAGAGCTGTCCAGTATGTATGTACATGTATGTACAGTATGTACATGTATGTACAGTATCTCACAAAAGTGAGTACACCCCTCACATTTTTGTAAATATTTTATTATATCTTTTCATGGGACA
>JAOVVH010000010.1:19714816-19732502 GCA_028566435.1 Scorpiodoras heckelii
AATATTGACATTTGCCATCTCCACATCATTGCATTCAGTTTTTATTCACAATTTGTTTAGTGTCCCAACTTTTTTGGAATCCGGTTTGTACGTTTGTATTTTGTACGTCTTACTAAACTTGAATGAAATTTTCCAATTTTGCATTTGGAGCCTGTTAAAATGTCGCAACTTATTAAACTGCTAGTTTATTATGCAGTTATTCATCTTAAAGCATATGATTCCATAAATACAGTAAATTATTTAGTAGCTGCAGTAAACTATTAAGTACAGTACACTAATAGAAAATGTATGTACTTACAAGATTAAGGAATGTGCTCTTAACTGATTATTATCTGCTGCATTAATAAAGCTGAAGCTTACACACTTATCTTGAGTTTTTCCAATATATTTATTTTTCTGCAGTACATACCAAAATATTTGCTATAGATAAAAAATAGCATTTTATTGTACACCTAAGTAAAAATGTTTACAGACAAGCACTGCTAATTTTACACAAAAAAGGTAAAAAAAAAATAAAATAAAAACAATAAAGAACAGAACATCCTCACGTCAGTGTGCAAACCGTTTATACAGATGGAAATGCCCCCTGAGGCTGCATTCCGTGATAAATTATTTAAATAGCATTTCTCTCTTTCTCTCTCTCTCTCTCTCTCTCTCTCTCTCTCTCTCTCTCGATCTCTCTCTCTCTCTCTACACACACACACACACACACACACACACACACACACGCATTCTTATATGAAACACGGTTTTATAGACAACAAACAGTACAATAATTTATCTGTTTAAAAGTACTGGACACTGGAAGCACTAAAAGAACAAAAAAGAAACAGAACACTTAAACATTTGTTTATTAAATGAATCAGAGGCTGTATTCTTCTTGAGGAGGAATGTAATACTATTTACAGCTTGTGCTACAGTAACAGTAACTGACCAATTTGCTTTCTTTAACATAATAAAAATTGTAATAAATTTTATTTGATCAAATTTTATGAGTGTGTTGAGGTAATATTTGTACATCAAAGTTTTCCTTAATCTCTCTCTCTTTCCATGGAAAAAGGCACACAGGTCAAACATTGTTTCAAAGATCTCACTTTTGGGATCTATGAATGTGGTCAGATAAGGCATAATGGAGTGTGTAGGGCAGATAGTCATGACCAGTGACACTGCATTAGTCTGTCCTAGGAATTATATATATTTTTTCTTTAAATTTGAATTTGTTTGTATATATTATTCTTCTATGATTTATAAACAATTTACACCAAATTTTTCCATATAACATTAGGATATTCTCACTAAACCACCATGACTGCTATTTATTAATAGACCAATGAATAATGCAGAATCCATGGTCCATCATCCTAGCTCCTACCCATATTTTCCAAGTGCTTTTCTTAAAAAACTCTTTTGTAAAGAGCTGTTTACTTTCAATAGATGTGTTATTTACAGTTTTATCTTCAATTTTATCTTTAGATTTAAAAAGTCTCCATTTTTTAATGGTGACTTTTGAACCAGGCTTCATCCTAGCATTCTTCCACATAGTCTGGTTCTCTATGTCCACTCATGTTTAGGAATGAACTAAAAGTTTATTTGAGGCATTGCTAAGCAGTTTAAACTACTCTGGCTCAATTTAATTTGAGGGTCTTGGTGTAGATGTTACTTTTTTGTTGTTGTTTTAAACATAATATTTTTATCTTGAATTTGATATCTTCCACAAATGAACGTTATGAACACCATCTGCTTGGTAAGGGGTTGCTAATTATTACGTTGGCTTAGCATGATAAACTCTCTGTACCCTGTTTAAAGTCTGTTCAAGGTTGCCATTGTCAAGTTGAAATAAATTACTATACTGGACACATTTCATAGAATTAAAGACTAAGAATTGATCCTGTCTTTTGAAATCCATTGAGGGAAAAAATGACTGCAGCAAGAGAAGTTACTCAAGTGCATAGCTGTCTGCAGGGAGACGTTCCCATACAGATCTGAATGAGGATTATTTACAAATTGGTCTTTCTGATCAAGCAAAGCAATTGGGGCCAAAAGCAATATTTTTCCTGCTCTACCTGGTCTTGGTGGAGGGGTCCTGAATCTCCAGTTAGCTCTGTTAGCTCTGTCCAAACCAGCATTGGTTGCCATAAATCCACTTGATGCCCCACCAGAGGGCATGCCACAGAAAAGTGTAGTGGAAAATCTGTCCCTGGACTTTGCATGGAATACATATTCTTAATTATAGAGAAAGGTGCCATCTTCAAAAAAACCCTGCCTGTGCAATTATGCATCTGTGAAAAAAGAGTACAGTGGAAAAAATAAATGTCTAATATGTAAATAACGCATGAAAATAGTGAACAAAGTTTGTTTTAACAATATAATTGACTATACCTCTGCATTCATATTTAAGGTCTGAGAAGTATACCATCTCTTGAGAGAAGACAAAAAGACCAAGTCGTCCACCTGCGTATGTTTTGTCATAAATTCTTCCAGAGTCTGCCATGATCTTTTTTCCTTCATACATAACAACCCTTAATTTGAAAAAAAAAAAAAAGTCTTTTTAAAAAACTAGCAAACAGCAATATGCATGTAATAGCACAGAAATAAAATGCAACATTTTAAAGATATTTTGGGAGACAAAATCTGCTTTAAACAACGTTTGGTGTGGACTGTTTGAATTCTTTAAACAGTACCTCATGTGTCCTGTTCTTGGTCTGTGAGTCAGGTGCCATCTGTAGGCTGTAAAGTCCTTCCAACCAACATTTTTAGGGTCATGCCACAGAGTACGGACCTACAGAGAAAATAAGCAATAAAACAATAAAAAAACATGCTCCTGAAATTCCTTGAAGTTATATTTGAAATGACACCATGATGACACCTATGACACTTTGATTACCTGTCCTGGAGTATCCCCAGTGTGCCAAAGGGCATTCCTTAGGTGTTCACCTGGTCCAGTGGTTGAGTTAACCACTTTGATTGACAGTCCTGAGTAACCCTGTGCCTTGGTGGGTGTGCTGGACCAGTAGGTCTGAGTTATTTGCTTCCACATCACCACATAGAAGCGGGAGCTGGATTGGTAACCGAACACAAATCCTGCATAGTCATCATCTCTCTCTGTATTTATGAAGAAGGTTCCACTGAAGTCCACTGCATTAAACTCATCAAAACCTGAAGAACATGCAAGAAACTGGTCAGAATGATTTCTAAATTAGTAATTATGCTGAACTAGCAAGGCTTTGAGGTTGTAACATACCAACAGCAATGCCTGGGTCACAGTTAACTGTCTGAACCAACTCTTTCCCCTGGTGACGGACTACCCAGTTAGGATCAATCTGGGAAGTGCCCTTGGGGTCCAGAGGCACCATCTGGAACTTGCGGAAGTCAGTCTCACTGATGTCAAAGTTCTCTGGGCAGACATCATAGATGTCTAGAACATTGTCCTGGTCAAAGTCATCCTTACAAGCATCACCTCTTCCATCGCCTAGACAAACAAGAAGTGAATCATCAGAAACATATCAAATGCACAGATGGGAAGGCAAAAATATTTTAGGAAAGGGAGCAGTAGTTCAGCTTTACATTTTATAAGACTAACCATCAGTGTCCAGCTGATCTGGGTTGAATACCAGTCTACAGTTATCTTTCTCATCAGGGATGCCATCATTGTCATCATCATAATCACAAGCATCTCCTTTGCCATCCTTGTCATGGTCAGCCTGATTGGCATTGGGAATATAAGGGCAGTTGTCCAGGTTGTTTTGATGACCATCTTCATCAATGTCCTGATTGCTGTCACACTTATCTCCGACACGGTCAGAGTCCGTATCAAGCTGTGAATCAAGTGCAATAACAACATTTTACAATTTGCAATAGTAATGTATTCAAGTTTTATGATAATCTCTCTTCAGGCCCAAGTATCCCTAAATAGATTAAATGCTTAGATTTGCCTGTGCTTTTCTATTGGATAAGCCACAACCTGTATACTACTAGGTGTGTCACAGTCTCTGCAGTCCATGGACCTTGGCATACAATACTCACTCTGTTCTAAATGCATGCATTCCTCCTCCTCATTTAACCATGGGACAGGTGTGATCCTGAGGGATTTAGTGCCAACAGGGCATGTATAAACTCACTAGCAAATCCATTCCCCACTAATAACAACCTCCCTGCATTCCCTGTGGACTTGTTCAGCATTAGTGATTACCCTTGAAAAGCCTTACTTCTGTGTAATTGTATTGTGTGTGCCACAGTTAAAAAGGATTTACTCCAACCTTATATGGTATGATGAAACCTTATAACTGTTCCGCACTGCAGCTACCTATTGGGCTTTTCATATGACAAAGGCAGTGAGTTTGACATGAATAACAGGTGGATAGGTGTGTAGATTATAGAGAAGAAGAACTGCATCAGTTGCTCTCTGATGCTTACCTGGTCAGGATTGTGCTCCAGAGGGCAGTTATCACACTGGTCACCAACCCCATCCAGATCAGTATCTTTTTGATCCACGTTGTACAGATAAGGACAGTTATCCTTTTCATTCAGAATACCTGAGGAAGCAGGTCGACATGACAAAACTCTGGTTTTATATCATGTTAAAAGAAATGCTCAATTTAACTTCACAAACATATCAATCTTCTTACCATCTCCATCAATGTCCACGGCACATGCATCTCCTTCACCATTATTGTCTGTGTCAGTCTGGTCAGGGTTGCTACTATATGGGCAGTTGTCACAGCGGTCACCGACATCATCCCGGTCATAGTCATACTGTCTTGGATTGAAAACGAATGGGCAGTTGTCCTGTTTGAAAGAAAATTATCATAAAGGCATAATTGTTAAGTGGACACTAGGTAAAAGGCATTACAAATGAGGTTGTTCATGTTATATGGGTTTATGAAGAGGTATGGGTTTTTATAGCTGTGCAGCTCTGTGAAAGTCCGCTTCAGTCTAAAACTGAGACTAAAAGTAGTATTGGAATTAACAGGATATACTGCTGGCCTTTTAAGCAGTACTTCATTGAGTTTTGACTCTGGAAAAAATTACATTTTCTTTCTACACGATTTTTTTTAGCTTCTCCCAATTCATGACTAAAAGGCCACTCACAGGGTGTACATTATATACATTTTTTCTTGGACACAGTCACAGGCAGTTTATGTCTTAGCCTTAGGAATATTAAAGCAAACATATGTTACCCTGTCATCAGGAATGCCATCATCATCGTCGTCATCATCACAAGCATCACCAATTCCATCCTTGTCATAGTCTTCCTGACCAGAATTTGGTAGATTTGGGCAGTTGTCCTATAGTTAGAAAAAGGTGAAAATAGTAAATAAAAGCCACTGGTATTGCACTTATATTTTTAACTGATCCAGAAGGTTTCCCCAACCTTCTTGCAGTGATAGGTAGCATTCTCCACACACACAAGGTCAGCATTAGGCCAGCCATCCAAATCTGTGTCCTCTCCACAGATGTGTCCATTCCCAGCATAGCCAGGTTTGCACTCGCAGCGGAACATGGGGTCAGCAAACTGGCCCAGGTAGTTGCAGCGGGCATTCTTATTGCAGTCATGACTTCCATCAAGGCAGGGATTACGAGGTGTGCACACCTGGAAATAGAGCAGGTCAAAAGGCCATTCTATGCCAAGATGTTTTCTGTGACTAAATAATACACTAGATTTTGCTACTTGCCTGTTTCTTTGAAGCAGCATCCTCCACTCCACGGCCAAATGGCTGTGGACCACTGTAGCGTGTTGGACATGGCAGGCAGTTGTAGCCAGGCACCGTATTTTCACATCTATGGACGCCATTAAATTCGAAGCAAGCATCAGGAACCTCCTTGCACTGTTAAGAGAAAACCAGTTTTGTTTGCTTTTTTCCCAAAAGCCTCATGTATTTGATGTTACAGAAAGATGCTTCTTTAAAAGTTATTCACCTCATCAATGTCTTTGCAGCTAATGCCATTGCCAGTGTAACCTGCTGGGCATTTTCCACATTTCCAAGACCCATCTGGAAAGCTTGTACACTTGGCTCCAGCAAAACAGGGATTGGACAGACACCCATCTAACAGAAAAGAATTAAAGATGTTTAATCACATTTACAAAGATGCTTCTATCTGAATGAGCATGTGAATGGCATGCTGACTCACCAATAGGACAAGCTTGTTTGTTGCACAGCTGAGTTTCCTTTCCATCACCAACACAGTCTTTGCCACCATGTTTGGGTGATGGACTATTACAAAGACGTTTGCGATTTTGGACACCACCCCCACAGGTTGCTGAACAGGTATCCCAAGGTGACCATGGCCCCCAACCACCACTGACTAAACAAATAGATGGGCAGCAATAAACCTTCTTTGTCCAGCATGGTCCTCAAATTGCTAAATACCAACTAAATTGTTTGATTAGCACACTTACTTGGACATGGTACCTTCTCACATTTCTCAGTCTGCCTGCCTTGGCCTTGACACTCTTTTCCTCCTAGCTGGGGAGTAGGAGAGTTGCAGAGACGGATGCGTGTGATAACTCCTGATCCACAGGTAACGGAGCAAGAAGACCACGGTGACCAGTGGCTCCAGTTGCCATCTTGCTTAACTAAGAAAGATAAATGAGACAAAATTTAGACAATGGTTATTTTTTTGCATTTTCAGCAAATTAAATACTTTTGTATTACTGGAACCCAACTCACAGCGCTTGTCGCACTCCTGGAGGTAGCAATCTCTCGTTTGCACAGATGTACCCTCGCAGTTGTTATTGACTCGGTCACAGGAGCGGCCACGCTGCTGAATGCCCCTTCCACAGGACACCGAACAATGGGTCCATTCAGACCAGGGGGACCAGCCATCCTCAGCATAGTCACTGGCTATTGAAGGAGAGGAAAGGGAGACAATAAAGCTATTCCCTCTTTCTAAAGCAGCAAAGAGGAGAAAACCTTTTTAATGCAGGTCCCTAATGGACTCAGTTCAGCCTAGGTTTCTCAAGACAGACTAAACCTGGTAAGCCTGGCATGAACCACATTTTTGGACTGTCAGACAAATGGCAGTATATGTCACCTTCACAGTAAACACCTCTGAATTTTCTTCCAAGGTGGTTAATGTAATTTATGAATATACTTATATAATGCTATCAATTTAAACTGATAAAATAGAAATGAATGTGGTTTTCCACACATTTGTTCTAGGTGTGTGTGTTCATCCCTTGAAGTAAAGTGAAAAACTTTACTTTTTATTTTGGCCTGATACTAACACCAATTTTCCATCTCTTAATCAGTTAAGGCTATTACCACTTTTTCTGGCAGATTTAGAGACACAAATAACTCCACTGAATGATTTAATTTACCAGAATGTTATGATTACACATATATATATATATATATACATATATACCTGTGGGTCTGACAAAAATAAAGATGAACCCAAATTTATATGAACAATTAAATCAAATTCTTCACTACATTTTCAGTTGAAAATATTTATTTGTAAATACCACTGATATACTAGAACTGTAAAATTGTTTAATGATTATTTAAAGTGCACTTACGAGTTCCACATCGGGGGCAGCATTCACCATCAGGAACAGTTGCATTGGTACAAGGAAGCAAGGGACAGGAAATCTTACGGCACACTGTTGCGGAGTTCTGCAATTACCATACACACTTTGTTAATAAAGGGCATTAGAGACATAGAGTCAGAAAAAGTAAACTATTTAGAGTGAACATAAGCTAGGTAGAATTTCACAAAGCTGAGAACTACAAAATTTGTCCGATTTTTAAAATAGGAAAACACGCACGAAAACATATGGTAAATGTAAGAGGAACTTAAGGACATAAGTTTGGTAGCATGGCATGGTTAAACTCTCTAAACAACTGGATAGCCCTGTGAGAGGTTCCTTGCTGTGCTTGTAAAGGACTGTATAGACTGTGCAATGAAAATTGACCATTTTTATTGGTATAAGTTGTGGCTATTTGTCATAGGAGTACGGCTTCCTAAACTTGATTACAGAGTAAATTATCTGTCTCATTCACTGAAGCCTATTGCAATTCAGAATGTAATATGTTCAAAAAGGTCTGCTTACTTGGCAAGTGCACTCAGTGCAGTTGTCCACTGTCCATTCTTCCTTGTTTTTATGCACAATGCCATTGTGGAGACAGACACCAGCATGGATCGACAAGCCTCCACCAGTCATAGGGTTCAGGGTTGTCTAGGAAATAAATGTGAATAATTTCAGAAAGTGTGATATTATCAGTTATCTTATCTACATACGTACACCGTATCTAATGTACTATAAGTACATATTACTCTAAAATACAAAATGAAAAATTAACCTTATTTCGGGTGAATTCAAGCTTTTAGTTTAAAAGCATTAGAATGTCTAAAAAGCAAAATGAACAAAACAAAAAAAACATTCTAACCACTTTGCGGAGCTTGTCGGTCAGATCTTTCACCATTACACCAAGGGTCTTTAGTTCCTTAAACATGCTGGCCAGGTCCTCACAAGTATAGCCACAAATCATCTGCAAATCTATCACCAGGGAAAGGTACAGTTATAGACACAGGCTTTGAAGTAGATTCACATGCTATTTGAATATTCTTTTTTTTTTTTACTGATATGCACAAATGCTCTTTCAAAGAACATGTTGTTTACCTTTTGTTTTGTGGCCAGTAAAATCAGTCCTAATAGCTGGGCTGGATCCATTCACCGGATTATGCAGCGTTATGACGTCAGTAACAGCTGTAACACAGCAATATTTCAGTTCATTTAGTTGCAAACATTCATTTTAATGTATACGACGATATGCAGGAATCAAGGCATGGCACAGCCGGTGTTTACACAGTGTAGTATACTCCACTTAAAATCGGAACTACGTGTACACCATGTACACAAAAAACACACTACTGCTCCTGAAGCCTTCAATCCTGTACAGCAGCATTCCTTAAAATAAGAGTCGATTAAGAGGAAGTCAATTTGCAATCTTCAAAATTATTTACGAAGTTGCAAAAAAAAAATTGCCCTGTTTTGGAGTGTGACTTGGCCGTGGCCTTGAGACGGTTGTTTTAATGAAACGCGCGCATTAAGGCGGCGCTGCAGTGCAGAAGCTTGAGCGTGTTATACAGCAGTAATACAGACTTACAGTTTTGACATCCTTTATTTCTCAGTATTGCATCCAGCGTGGTCCCAAAAACGAACCGAACGTTTTGGAGCACACCCTGAAGAAAAAAAAAATTAAGCAGGCTAAGGACAGAAGCAAAGTAAGCAAGTAAATGAATAGAATAGACAGACCCAGACAATATAAGCTTGCATAAATATTTTTACTGCATCACTCTGCACACTTGTCTCGGGGATCATGCATTACCATGAATCTGTCATTAACGGCTCCCTTGCCGATCCGCAGGCTGGCCACACTTGGCGTCTCCGGAGTCAGCACACTCTGGATGGACGCGTCCAGGTCGGCGCTGTTCACCTCCTCACATCCGACATAGAACTGCACCCTGTCCTCCTGCACGAAGAGCGTAATGTTCTTCCAGTGACCAGTGGCCAGTTCCGCTTCCTCGATGGACACTACTTGCTGCTTGTTCTCCGTAGCGAACACGATGTCCAGCGTGTTGGCTTTGCCATTGGAGACCACCTCGAAGAGCGCCCCGGAGCCGTCGCGCTTCTCCACGGTGAACAAGGAGCCCCTGGTGCGCCGCGCCTGCTTGAAGTTGGCCAGGAACAAGAAGCCGCGCTCCGCTTGCACCGAGTCCACCAGGTCTCGGAAGGCGCCCTCGGGCACCGGCGGGATCAGGTCCGGGTTCAGGATCTTGTATGCGGGACTGTACGGTTCGTCGCCCTTCACGAGCATGACCCCGTGGTTCTTCTTAGGCACTTGAATGAGCTCGAACAAGTCGTAAACGCTGTTGTCGTCCCCGCTTTCTAAACGCAGCAGCCAGAGAGCAAAAGATAAGCGGCGGCAGTTTTCGTAATTCGTTCCTGATATTGCTCGTGCATCGTGTAATTCTTTATTATATCGATTTATGACGTGTAATATGTTGTTTCCACTGAAATTGCTCCTCAGTAACGAGTACTCGTTTTTTGTTAGGTTTTTGTTCGTAGCTGCTGGCATGATGTTGATCACTCACCTGCTACTCTTGCGCCCTCGCAGCTCCGAAGCATCACTAATAAAAATATTCCTGTTAACTTCATTGCAGAGCCTCTTCTCTTGTTCCTGTAAACAGCATTTATAACCTTAAGGTAAATGATTCAAGTGATATGTTACCTTGGTGAGCTATCGTATCGTAGGCAATTCTTAGTAAATGTTTCTAAGCAAAGGTAAATCGTACCTGGGTCCTTGTTTAAAAAAAAAAAAAGGATAAATAAATAACTATAGTCCAACAACCCTGGTAATTCCGATTATACGAGTTGGTTTGTTGTCCACTTCGTAACTTTTCCCTCGTGTTAAGCGGCTCAGAATCCACTGGCGGACAGAACAAAGTGCCATTTAAATAGTTCCGTGACATTCCAGAACGCGCGTCTCTGCCAATCAGAGGCTCGGAGGTCCGCTTACCTCACAGGGCGCTGCGCCGTCTGGAAGGCGCTCAGGGGGAAGGAGAGACGCGCCGCATTCCCGCAAAGCCACAACGGAAACGGCTGCGTCCAAAAACCTCAAACTGTGCTGTGCTACTAAACTGTAGGACGCTGTCATTTACCACAGGTTATCATATAGGTGGCGTAATATTGG
Organism: Scorpiodoras heckelii; assembly: GCA_028566435.1. NCBI lineage: Eukaryota > Metazoa > Chordata > Actinopteri > Siluriformes > Doradidae > Scorpiodoras > Scorpiodoras heckelii. The sequence continues at coordinate 19,725,514 of JAOVVH010000010.1, forward strand.
CAACCAATTAACGGTAAGCTGTATCCTACAGAAGCCGCGTCTCCCCGCTAGAGGCCCTTCTGAGCACATCTGGATATATTCTCAAATATTTACTTTCTACGAAAACATACATCTGTATGAATTTCTAATATTTCTAAAAGAATTTAAAAAAAAAAAAAAAAAGGCTGGTATAATTCTATTACCATTATTTTAATTTCTAACAGGGGTCCATGTGGAGCGTTTTCCTCATGGGAAACCTCCTGTCATACAGGGCTCACAGGAAATTTAAGCTCTCAAAACACAAACCAAGCAAATCTTGAGGAACCTTCGTACAAGACCGTATAAGAAAATATACTAAATATAAAGATAATTCAATATGATTCAATATAGTGAAAAGATGTTTACCAAGATAAGAATAGGCTGCTTTAGTAATATTTAGTTTGCACTCATGGTGCAACTGACCATGAAATAATTAACGATGTTTCTTTCACGCACAGTAGGGCAGTGGTAGCTCAGCGGTTAAGATGTTGGACTACTGATCGAAAGGTCAGGGGTTCAAATCCCAGCACCACCAATCTGCTACTGTTGGGCCCTTGAGCAAGGCCCTTAACCTGAAACTGCTCAGCTGTATAAATGAGATAACTGTAAGTCAGTTATCTGCGAGTGTCTGCTAAATGTACAACGTGTATTTTCACTTATTTCGTATAGCAAAGTGTTCATTCTGTCATGTTCGGAAGTAATTTGAAGCCTTCGGTGAAAACTTTTATCTCAAGATCATCCTAATAATACATGCGATGTTTCATTTCAGTCAGTTAAAGATGAGAGTGCATCTTATGAAGTCTTCATCTAATTTGAAGACCTGATAATTCATAGTCATCACGAGCTATTGTGCAATGAGGTCCCCCCCAGATCATAGCTGTGTTCCTACTGCTGCTTGGATATCTCAGGATGGAGCCAGATATATTATAAATAGGGACCAGGCATTCGTTCCCTATTGCTTTTTCAAAACAGGTTTTGTTTAGATTATGTGAGGATAAATTAGATAGATGGTGGCAAGGTTTCCAAATGTTAAATGTGCTCCTGATTTAACAAACCTAATGCAGTTCATTGTAATGATTTTGGCCATCATTTGGCTGAATTTGGTTTGATAGAAGAGGAATATAACAAATCTATATGTTGGTCTTTGCCCTCCAGGACTTAAGTCTGACTTTCCTGCCTTTGCTTATTGTACAATATTTGCTTGTCAGAAATGTGACGTTAAACTGATTACCAGGAGTGGACCCTCATTGCTCAGGAGATGTCATTTATCTAAATGTTGCATCAATGCTTCAGGGCTATGGTACTTTGACACAAGTTGGATGTTCAGCTAAATCATTTTTGTTTTAGTGCAATGTTTTAAATGCCCCATCTTGATTTCAGATGCTTATAATTCACTCTTCTGCTTAATGTAGTGACTCACACTTTCAGAGAGAGTGTGTTGAAGAATGAATATGTCATATCATTTGGTCATCCTGCTTGGCTTATTTGGGCTAACAGCATTTCACTGGAATTGTGTTGTGGAGAAGGTCAAGGGATTGACCCTCACCTTCGAGACCACCAGCTAAAGATGTTTGCTGTAACTTAAGATTCGGAGGTTGCTGGGTCATTCACAAGCCTTTCTTGCTGTTTACCCTCTCTGCTAAAGGGATGGCCTATTGTACACTCATGCAAAAAGACCAATAGTGAATTCTTTGGTGACAGGGTGGAATAGCAGTGTGACGCAGGAGGTAACATTGCTGCTTCACAGCTCCAGGGCCCAAGATTCAGTCCTAAGTCAGGTGTCTGTTTTCTCTGTGTGATACCTCTGGGGACCTGGGTTTCCTCACACCTTCCAAAAATACATTGGAAAAAAATGGCCAAATACCTTATTGATTATCTTAAGCTGTAATCACACCAGATACAAATAAAATTTACTTCCCTTCACTTGAATGGGAGAAGGTAAGGGGTTTAGCTATGGAAAGGGGATTTGCCAGCTCTGTTCACCTTGATGAACTTCTGATGAACTTTAAAGTGTGCTAAAATTGGAAGTGTTGGAAAGAGCATGAGTTTGGGGACATGTTTTTTCTCACCATAGACAAACTGCTTATTAATATACTTTCCAGACAACAACATTAGTACAAAATGTAGGACTCATCACTCATAAACAACACACTAGCTCACTGGCTAAAGGTTGCTGCTTACTGAACCAGTACTTGCCCTCCAGAAGCATGTCACAGCAGGACCACTAATAATGACCCAATTTTGCTCCAGCTTAGCAATCAAACTTGCAAAACAAAAACATCGTTCATTAAAATTTGGTTCATTCACACTACAGCAACACAAAGTATCTTTTGTCCCGCCTCCCATTCATTTTCTATGGAAATAGACAAAATTCCTGTTCACGAGACTGTCAGAGCAATAGCGGTGCAAAGCAGGTAAGGAGAGTGGAAAAAGGTCAGCAATCTGTCAGACTATATTACGTTGCATAGATCTCGTTATGAGTCGCAGCCATGGTCACAGTCAAGACAGTCATGTCAGTGTCGTGCAAAATGGAAAAGACCGCAGCATGGTAAAATATAATTACAGCACCCTAACGACTGCAAGTCACAATTTATATCCCAGTATACCCTACAAAATGACCCCAGTTACCCCCAGAAAGAAGGAAAATAACTACATTGATTTAACCAGCATTTAAACATGCACTGGGGTGTACATAAGCAAATTTAGAATATAATTATGTTTAAGAAACACAAACAAACATCTGAAAATTAGGTATAGCCAGCTGTTCTAACTTTAATTTCACTGGGTCAGATACTTTATATGCACTTTAATCCTGACAGCTAAGATTGCATGTTGTCTAGCATAATACCCCCCTAAAACAGCCAGTGGTCCACTGAGGAAGTGATAAGAATGTATCATGTATTATGTGTATTATCCTGCAATAGACTGCCATCCCATTCAGGATGAATTTTCACCTTTTGGCTTTGGACCCACCACAACCATGACTCTGATTTGTGAAGATCAATGAAAAGTCTTTAGGTGGACTTTAGGTGTCACATGAATATGCTTATTGCTGAAGTCAATTTGTACTTGACATTAAAGATGTATATGCCTTATGTTTTAATTCCTAATCCTGTTTTATAATTTAATTTTAAAAAAGCTATATTCACCCAATCTCATAGTAATTTGTCTTGTTAGCTTGACACCTTGGATACCTGCCCACCATTTACTGGCTCATTCCATATTATGTCTGTGAACAAAGGTGGAAAATCCTAACAAAATACACCCTGCTTTGATCTGATGTCAGTAGCTCTGTAATTTGCATCAAGGTTGCATGATTCAAACAATTAAACCATGCATTGTAATACATTGATTATAGGCTCTCCTTGTTGTCCTAACTGATCTTTTTGCAATGTTATGAATTTTCACTAGCAAAAAAACCATAAGATAAAATTTTGGACATTTTGTTCTTTTGGATATTTTGTTCTAGAGGTTTGGTGCATGCTGGTGGAATTTCCCAGGTGTGTGAAAAAAACACATAGTAGTCATCCAGTAAAGCATGCCTGTGGTTGTTCTTAGCAATGTTAATCTCCACCATGCCTTTGATTGTCCCAGGTGCATCTGCTTTAGTAATGGGCTGGAACAGCTTTCGCCACTAGAACCCTGATTCTACCAGGCAGAGGATGGGAGTGGTTGAGTCTTGCAAGCTTCTGCATCTTGTTTACTTCACATGACTGTTTGTGCTGAGGAATGCATTGAGAGGCAAGCACTAATTTCTCACGAACGGCATGGAAGAAGACTGCAGAGCAACTTCGATCTTCACAGGCCACACAGGTTGATGTAGAGTCCTCCACAGGTAGTAAATTTCAAAGAGAACAAAAGAAGGCACCCCACCCCTCTCAGCCTTGAAGCTTGCAGATCAAACATGCACTGAAAATGGTCTGACATATTCAGTGGAATATCCTATTCCATTAGATTAGGTGCAGATTAAGTGAATTCGCTGTCACAAACATCTGTGGTATGCAGTGGTCTGAAGTAATTTTTACTGATTTAGTACTATGCATTTATAATCAGCTTAGCATATACACATACAGTCCTCTTTAATCATACAGCATTCATTTGAATCCTCATTAGTTTTGTCTGTCAACATGATGTTCAGTGTTAAACACATCAAAATTGTTAAATGTTTTTGTCCTGTGCCTATGCAGGTTCCAAATGACTGATCAAGTGATTTGGTGTCATCTCTTTTTGTAGGCTTTATTTCCAGTATACAAAGCAGTGGTTTGTTTTGTCATTCTTTGGTGTCTGAAGTCTGATGAGTCTGGTCTTATTAGACCCAAACAGTCTGAGTGTGTTTCCAACAGGTTTAGAGCAATGACCACCTGTTCAGGTGTTGCCACAATACACTCCTCAAGCCTTTAATACCAGAGGAGCATAATGTACTTCCCAGACATTGACTGGCATATGCCAGAACAACAACCAATTTAAAAAATTTGCCCAAATGCTCCAGTATTAAACAGTGTTAGTTTTGTTATTTTGGTTTTGTCCTATTGTGTAAATAGTAGGTAACTGCATCTTCTGGCTTTTAAATTAAATGATACAGCATGAGCACCAGTGATGTTGTCCTGAACAACAGCTTGTAACAAGTGTAGTAATGTTTTCAGTGTAACACACTATTGCTAGAATTGAAAATTTATGTAAGTTATATTAAATGTCACATAACAGTGCAGTTATATTAAATGTCAGCACTCTTGGAATGCGACTTGTCTAATCAAATTACTGGACCCAAACTAACTGTTGTGTAGTATGTCTATGATTTGATTAATGAGTCAAGTTATGAGCAAAAGCATTTTTACATTTAAAAAATTTTAATAAAGTGGTGTCACTCTTTATTTCACACTTGCAGTGCCACCTTCTCAGATAGTGAGCTGGTGATGGGACGAGACCACCTGCATTGTCTCTGAGTCAAGTCCAAGACCTTAAAGGGTCGCGTCTGAATCAAGACCAAGACTTTGGGATTTTGGGGTGAGTCAGGAACAAATCATTTTAGGATCTATATTGCCATCTATATCACCAACATTTTATGTCAGATGCATAGCACCAATCAATACAAGGTGAATTAATTGATAAGTTTTATTGTTTTTTGTGTTAATGTGTAGAATTATTAGACGAAAACTGGAAAAGTTTTATCATTGTCACTATGGTGGGGAATAAATGGTCTTGAGAAGCCAGCCTTGAGCACTACAACACTAGTGTGTTCTACAAGACCAAACAATGTGCATCAGGGCATAACCCAGGTAGACGCAGGCACTGATACGAGTGTGTGTCTGATTGATTACACCAAAATGTGGAAACGTGAATAACTGCACTATCCAACTGTTAAGTTACTCCATTTAACTACCCTAGTTCAATCCTTCCAGCCTGGCTTTAATCTTCACAGAGTTTGTCAGAAGCTGGGGTTTGGAATTAAAGTGTATCTTTGCCAAAGGCCCTCCAGTGCCTGAGTAACCTGCCTGGTTTTGTTGTTATTTGGACGTAGACGCCATGCAACTATTTGTGTATTGCTGTGAATATTACACATGTTCATTTGATGATGCTTTTATTCAGAGTCACAACTAAGACAATTGAGCAGATGATGGTCCCAATCATGGAAGCCTGATAGTGCTAGGGTGCTGAGGTTGGGGATGGTGCTGGGGTTGGAAACTTGATCCTTCTGATGTAGTGTCCAAAGCCTTTACCACTGAGCCACCACTACTCTTTTATTAAATATTTAAGAAGATATAATAGACAGCAATGCAGTGGGTGAAAAATCATAAATTGTGTTTATTTGTATATGTTAACATCTTGTTTCTGGTAGTTGTGCATGTTTTCTACTTTGCTATTTTAGTGTTGAATGTTAAGCAGGTGTAGATGATACTACTGGCTATAATGGGGCTGCTAGGTTGCTGACTGTTTATGAAAGAGTAAGGGTATGGGAGTATGCGCATGCAAGATTGGAAAGGCAATGTAAGTAGGGCCCAAATGTAATATTTACACAGGAGCCCATTGTAACAAAGTTCCACCACTGGTGTGCCTTAAGCATGATAGAAGATTAGTATTTATGTCTCTGTTGGGCTTGCACCTCTTTATTGTACCTAATATCCTCATAACTGAACCAATACATCAAGGCAAAATGGAATGAAATTCTTCATCACATATGCTCTTCAGACTGAGTGCTACTTTCCAGGGCTGTGGACTTTGGAGAAATTTTATTTTATTTTATTTTATTTTATTTTATTTTATTTTATTTTATTTTATTTTATTTTATTTTATTTTATTTTATTTTGGTTCATCTGTTATAGGCTTGGCCCATGGTGCTATGGACTGAACTTGGTGTTCTGAACAGAACACAGTTCCTTAATGGTTAGCTTTACTTAAAAGTAGTCTTGACATCATCGTGGCCAACTGATTAGCTTTGAGCTTCTGGTCACTTATCACATTGCTGGCTTTCCCAGATAAGTGGAAACATATGTAGGTTTTCTACACAAGGCCCCAAGTCGTCATTCCAGTGAGTTTTAAACATCTTGACCCATTGATCTTATCACTTTTGACTCAGTAGATGGTTTGAGACTCAGTTTGTCAACTGAAAAAGCTCTAAACTCTGTCCATCTTTTTAACAATGCAGCGTTCTGTCCTTTCCTTAAAATGTTAACACTCCTTGCATGTTTCACAAGCCACTTTTATCATGGTCCTTGCAGAAAGATAGTGCTTCCTATGAGCTCTGCAGTATTTTGTGAATATCAGGTCATGCTTTCCTGACATACTTCCTTATGAAATGTTATCTGTTATGTAATGTGTTGCTTTCGTTAGTAGCATTTCATTTTTGCAGCATTTAATTTTTTTTGTTGGAAAACTAATGTTAATATAAAATATAAAAATCTTTTTAAAATGCTTTTAAGGTACTTTTTGTTATCGATGGGTTTTTTTTAAGTTCTCCAGTGAAGACAAAAAGA
>JAOVVH010000010.1:19771259-19797343 GCA_028566435.1 Scorpiodoras heckelii
GCTAGGCACCGGCTCTCCCGTGACCCTGGAAACGGGAATAAGCGGTTAAGATAATGAGTGAGAGTGATTTAACTCAATATTAAATTATAAAACATTGGATTAAATATGGAGAACTATGAAATGATGGTTTAAAGCTATTTACGATTACATACAAACTGCATATGAGGGGCATGTTTGTCTATAACAAGGCATAAAAATCATTTTCATTACGAAGTTCAAATATATTTTTATAGTAAAAAAAAACTAAAAAAAGAAAAATATGTAGCTATATTTTATTTATCATAGCTTGCTATGTAGACTAGCTAATAAACAGCTAATTCATTCATTTATGAATTAATTTCTTTTTGACCCAAATACGATTATGAGAAACACTGAACTATCGCAACCCTCAATTACGGTCAGACAACAGCAACTTGCCCACAGTTTCTTATTTACCATTGGTTACTTAGCTTCTGTGACTGGTTTTAAGTCAATATTAAAGCTCAATTGTATAGTTATTTATTTGCTGTATCCTGTCTAGGTCTTGATTTTTAAAATTGAGGATTTTAGTTATACACACAAAAAGATGTTAAATTCCGTGTGCTGTTGGTTGGGGACCTCATATACACATACTCATATCCTGCCTAGTGTTGTAACACAACAGGATGCATTACAACCAACATACTGATATTTACACTGAAGTACCAGAAAAATGGGTATACCAGTTAATACTTTGTAGGTCCCCAATGGGATCTTGGAGGGAACACTGCACAGTCTTCACAACGATGTTTGTTGAGGCCCCAGCATTGAATTCCGACGTCACCCAGAGTCTTTTTATGGCCAAACTGCTGTCGTAAGTTCGAGGTTTTGCAAGGAATTCTTGTAGTCATGGTACACCCTTGAAATGCTCATACGTGAAAATCCAAACTTTGCTTCTACCTCCGAAATCCTATGACCCATCTCACGAGCTCCAATTATTAAACCGTGTTGAAAATTGTAAGATCATGATAACTTGCCAATCTCATTGTGGAAACAGCTCTAGAAGATTCCATAGATGTTTATCGCTTTATTTACACACTTGTCCCATTCAAGGACAAGTGTTTCTCTCTTTTATTTTGGTATCAAGAAGATAAGCTTCATGTCTGGTTTACATTATTTTACAAATAACTAGTGTGTACAGAGCCTCAGTGTTCAATTTTCAGGACATCTACATATTCACCTTATTTATATAAATTAATAAATAAAGTCATGCACAGTTGACTGGAAAATGGCAGAAAAAGTATTTTCAAAGTCATTACCATTCTATTTACCAGCAAGCTGAGACACTGACACTGAGAGAACTTTTGTTTTTTTTAACAAATGCCAAGACTATGACCATATTAAAGACACTAATAAAGACAGTAATTGTGGTATTTTAAATATTTTTAAAATTGTGCATGTTTAGTGTATCAGTGGTTTTTCAAAATCACTTTTTCTAAAAAGGTATGTCTACATCTACAGTCTCTGTGAAAATCATAAGCCTATTGAATTATAGAGGTCAAATTTCTACTTAAATAGCCACTGAGACTTTTTGAAGCCTAATGTTGACAATGATACATGTTTCTTTTGAAGTAATGACACTATTACTCATTTGAAGTCATTAGTTTATTTGAGGGAAAGAAAAAAAAAGACTTTGACCACCTGCATTTTTCTTCCCTTTACTGAAGGCTAATGACTTCCTGAACTGTAGTTAACGATTTTTCTCTTGCTTCTAACTAAGCCATAAGGTTTATTCAAGGTAACTCCACTGCGGGGGATCGCTGAGGTTAATAGTTCTCTCGTCATGTAGGTAAAAATATAATCTTGAATTGCCTTTCTATGATGCTGAAGTGCTGAGGTTTGTGTGTACACCTCTCTCACTGGGTCAAGTCTCTCACTGAAACCCCAGCCAACTTGTCTGCCAGCTCAGTCTTGTGAAACTACCTTTACCAGCCCCAGATATTATTTCATCTGCCAGTGGACCAAAAATGCCCCCTGGGGAGGACACACAGACAGTGCATGATTAAGCAGGGCTGTTTTAAGAGTCACTCTAAATATTGCACATGACATCAGTGTGTCTACAGTCTCACACATAAAAACAAAACCACAGATTTTTTTTCACTAAGATCTTAGTAGAATAAAATACCACTGAATGGTACCTTGATACTCTATGACTAGCTTTGAAGTTTTGAAATGGTTTAATGAATTACTGAGTAATAATAATAATAATTATTATTATTATTATTATTATATTATTATTATTATTATTATTATTATTATTATTATTATTGTTATTATTATTATTATAATGATGAACGTGACAGTAAAATGAGAAGGTAAATTCCACCAAGTCAGTTGCACAGGGAAAGCCCACCTGCATTCCCAGACTATTGGTATTTGTTTCATTCAAGCAGGAGAACATACAAATCTGAACATGTCCATCAGCAGCTTCACTTCATTCCCGTATATGTCTGTCTTATTAGGTGCGTTCATTTTCCAGGTTTACGTTCTTTTTGTATATAAAACACAGCATAATAATGCCTAGGGAAGCTGTTCTATCAAAGAGCTGTTCACTGTTCCTGTCAAACAAAGATGCCCTTTGTCTGGATACACAAAGAGACCTCTGCCTCGCTGGGGCCAGTACATACTTTTTGGGCCAGTATCACCTGTTACCCATATCAGATTAAGAGCTCATAACCAAGTGTCAAAAGGAAGCTTAGCAATCTCTGACAGTGTCATTCTTTATTTGGAGTACATCTCTATCAAATAATTGTTGGGGGAAAAAAATATGTGGCCTGAAATTAATGAAAGTGATGATTCTTATTTTGAGTGGAACTTTGCTATTGATCGATGGCAATATTGGGAAGAAAAGTACATGCCGTTTCAGACTTAAGAATGACTGCAGTTTGTTGTTGCTCTGTTATTTAAATATGTAAGTAAAGGAAATGTAACACAGTGTTTCTCAAAATGGGGACTGGGGGACCCCCAAGGGGCCATGAAACATAGCCAGAAGTCTCCATGATTTTGTATTTTGCTACAGTATTAACCTGTTTGACAGATCTTTTGGATTGAATAGGTTTAATCCAATCCTTAGTAGCTCAAAAACAGGTAGGCATAAAAATAATGGCAACTTCAATCTAATATATTCTGTCTGTGGACTTTTCAGGAATCAAAAGATCTATGGTTCCTATAGCAAGGCAAAATGTTTTTGTGCATATTTAATTAATGCGTCTAAAATAAGACTGGGTAAACAAACGGCAGGTCAGAAATGCCAGATTGAAGAGGTGCGCTATCTATATGTTTTAGACAAATCAGGGTGGCTGTTTTACCATTATAATTTCCCTGGGAATCCTCAATCATTTCTCAAACATAAAAAAATTGAGAGAATTATGCATACACAGCTTTGACTTTCTGGACTGCTTGTTAGAGAAACTTACATTTGACCTGTAGATGAGCTAAGTGTGTGCTGGGCTTTTACTAGCCAATAAATGTAAGTGTTGCAAAGAAACCAATGGAAAAGTTGGACAATACAGCTGTTCTTTTTAGCAAACTTTGTGACGTGCACATCTCCTTTTGCCATGAAAGGCTTTAGTATTTACCTCATAAGAGCAGTGATGAAGTTTATAGAATTTCCGTGGATACACAGGGGGCATACATCAGTGCTTCCTAATTCTTTACTGCATTTTTTCAGGTTCTGTCTGTTTCCAACACACAATACTTGACTTATCCTAATTCGAAAGATATTCATTAGGTTAAAGTGTGTGTTAGAGCACTGGCACTCCATGAGCAGGTGTGGAAAATATTACTATATGTAATTCTTGACAGGTCTGAGATTTGGTGTGAAAGAGTGTGTTTCTTTAGGGATGATACAGTACCTTGTTGCATGTATTTCATTAGTAAGGTATGTACGTATGGCCCGGGCAGCACGGTGGCTTGGTGGGTAGCAATGTTGCCACACAGCAAAAAGGTGCTGGGTTTGATCCCCAGGTGGAGCGGTCTGCGTCCTTTCTGTGTGGAGTCTGTATGTCCTCCCTGTGTCTGCGTGGGCTTACTCTGGGTATTCCAGTTTCCTACCACAGTCCAAAGACATGCAAGTTTGGTGAATTGGGCATACAAAATTGCCCCATGACTGTGTTTGAAAGCTGAACGTGTGTACTGATGAAAGACTTGTGTATCAATGTAATCTTGTGTTTGTCATGAATAGTTACTGATGCTGAAATGACATTAAAAACCAATAAACAAACAAATAGTACGTATGTATGAATAAAATATCGCATGCTCATTGGAATGACAGGATACATTGTCATGGCAAGGCTTGATCAGGCTTAGAAGACTGATTGGTGCTGTTTTTGTCCAGGTGTCTCCTGGATTAGCTGATAACCAATGGGGACTTTTGTCTCCATTATGTCTCTGAATTAGAGACCTCTATCTTTATATGGCATTAAAACATACCTGTCATTTCTAAATAAAGCTGTATTACACATATGGAGGTAGTTGAAAGCGTTGTCAAAATACAGTTGCATATGTCATGTCTCACACTTGTCTTCCTGCTCCACTGTTAATTTCAGGACATTGGGGTTTTTTTTGTAATTGGCTTAATTAATATACAAGATCTTGGAGCAAGTAGGAAGCCCTTTGATTAGTAGTACATTTAAACATGGTCATTCAACAAAATAATGGTTAAAATGGTTAAAAGGAAATTGCATAGAAAGTTTTGACATTAATCTAATATGAAAGATGGAGCTTCTGTTTATAAGCAAAGGTCTTTTCAAAGAGCAGAGGCTGAAGCCAGGTACATGAGAGCAACAGACATTACACAAAAGGATTCGGGTCTGACATAGGATGTGGGGCAAGTTAAAGTCAGCAGGCATACAATAGCCTTAAAAAACATTCATAGCTTTCTACTTGAGATTTGACAGGCCTGAACACTATAAAATGCTCTGCGTTTAAGAGTTAACGGTATAGGAACAGAATTATGTTGAAATTGTTAGAGGTAGCAGCTCATCTGGCTTTTGTGTGGGTGTGAAAACTAATGTTTAATTTAATTGCTCATATATTACAACACATAAGCATAAAAAGGCCTCTTTTAAAACGTTCTGTTACAACAAATGGAAAAGCATCTGTGAGTGTTCCTTCCTGCAGATTGTCTCCAGTTGCCCTAAAATCCTCAGGACTTCACTTATGTTTTCTTCCACAGCTCATCTGGTTTTTCAATTAAGTGTCGGTAAAAGGAGAATCATTTCAAAAGCTTGATCCTGTTGCACATGAACTATTTTTGTGTACATCTGGAGGATTGATTTGGATAATTATCCACCTGCTTGATCCAGCTATGACTCAATTTTAAACTGTGAGCAGGGAGAGCGTGACTTTTCTCTGAAATGACCTGGAATGTGACACAAGTTCATTATATAGGTAGCCAACAAACCCAGCAACATCATATCTCATATCTCATCATAGTTCACAGAGGGGAAGGTTTTTGTTACATAACCATTCTTCTTTATAAGTCAATTCCATCTGTTGTGTTTATGGCCAAAAGTTCTGTTCTGAAACCAGAAACTGTAGAATAAAAGACTTTTATCTTCTGAGCCGCATCATGAATATAACTGTTCTTTTATTTCCTTTCAGGAATTCACTGTACCAAATATTTAATTACAGTTTGGAAAATAAACTGCAAAGAACCACAGGGTGCTTTAAACCACTGTCCTAGGGCCATTTTCTAGAATTAACTAGTAATTTGCATGAAATTTAATTAGCCAGCTAAGGTATGTTGCCATGATTAGAATCAGGTTAACAATCAATCAATCCCTTGCACGCTTATTCTCAGTTCTTGAAATTTAATGGATAAAATTTCATGTTTGTTCACAGTAAACATGAACAGAAATGAAATCTGAAAAACTGTATTCAAAATGTATGAAATGAATGTTTTTATCTAACAAACTATAGTTAGATTTTTGTATAATTATTACAGCAGTTTATAAAATTAAAATTTAAGAAAAAGTTAATAAAATGCATTTAGCTGGACTGGCAAACTGACCTCTGACCTCTTTCTGGACTTCTTCATATAATTTTATGTTGTTGTTGAAGCCACAACTACAGACTACGACTGTAACAATCAGATCTCAAAAGAAATAAATGTGACCATAAGAGAGAGACACTTGGATCTGCTCTTTGTCCACAGATGTCCCTGTGAGTGTTGTTTGAACTAGAGATGCTTTTTTCATTGAGAGTATATGAGATCATCTCAGTTGATTTAAAAGTCTTTGATGGGCTGAATCACCTTTTATAGTCAGTAAGTCAGTCTTGTAAATAGTATTCATGCAAACATTTACAAATGTAGCTAAAGAATAATCCAGAATAATCCGAAAACTTCCACTGAAATTTCCATTAAAATGTGATTAGTTGGTGAAAAGACAATGCTTACTTATTAGGTAGGTGAGGGTCTCAGACTGCACATTGTAGTCCTTCAAGACTCAAAGTTGACAACTTAGGTTGATTGCATAAGTAACACAAGGGTATACTTTTGTATTTGCATGAAAGTAATTAGAACATTTATTTAAGTACATTGCAGATATTCTATGGATTTTTCTTCACTTTGATGTTTTCTGACATATCAATTTGATTTTGATCTCCAGTTCTGTCATCAAACTAGTTAAATGTACTTGGACTTAAACTACACTCACCAGCCACATTACCTTTCTTCAAAGATATTTGAGAGATTACATAATTCCTAAAGGGTTCCAAGTGAACTTCAATCCAAACAAAAACAACAGTCACTGCTACAGGTCAGTACAATACACTCTTTATAAATCCACATCTGGCTTGTGCTTCTGCCACACTCATGGCTAATCCATGTGTCTTGAGGGCACACACAGACAATGATGTGTGAAAGATGTGTTTGCTTGATACTTGAAAATTAAATATATGTGCATGTCTTTCTAAATGTTTGGTTCTGATTGTGGTATAAATTCTTCCTAGTTGTTTTGGGTGTCTGTCATGCAATGTGCCTGACCATCTGTTTTTGGTGAGTGGGCTCACTCAGGAATAGTTCTGCAGTGAATTCTTTGTGGCTTTGTTGCAGTGACAGGTAGAGCAAAATATCCTGTGCTTCTATCAATAAGTGAAAGATATCTGTGAAGGAATTTGCCTATCAATGAGCTGTCCTGTTTGGAAGGTTACTTTATTATTTTGCCACATGAATATTGACATTGGAAGAAACTATATATTCAAAATCATTCTTTCATACAACATAGACATTTTAGTGAATTTTAACATAAACATTACTAAAGTGTAGCCAGCAGCACACCTGTTACTTTTTAGATCAGTTCTTACAGACTCGAGTATTCCATTATATGTACACATTCGTGGTGTTGTGTGTCATACCATGAATGCAGCTGATAAATCTCCCAGCCACACTAAACACAATGTTCCAGCTTCCCATTTTTCAGAATTGGGATGAATCTTGTCAGGCCATAGACCAGTCAGCATGCGGTATTGCTTCATATTAGTAACTGTGGTGATTGGAGTATGCTACTCTCTCCACAAAGTGAATAGCTGAGGCATTGTTTTGGATTCTGCAAGAGAACACATACAATTTGTGAACTTTACAAATTTCTGGGAATTAAACCAGTCCCTACCACCCCCACCCCTGAAAATGATTGGTTATTTCAGAGCTTTAATATGGCACTTAGAAATTTAAACATGACAATAGTAGGAATAGGCATAAAGGGTTGAAAGCCCTATTATTTAGAGTCCAGGAAGTGCTCCGGGCCTTCACAGGGTTCTCTTCTGTTGAGTTATTATAGATGGGCAGAAGCCCAAGTGGGTGTTAAATATAATTAAAGCAAGCTGGGAGGATGGTCCAACAACCAGTAAAAATTAAGTTCAGTACATCGGTCATTTATCGCAGGAGAATTTGCTTCAGGCTCAGGAACAGCAACTTCTCTAAAACTTGCTGTAACAGATGCTCCTGAATGTTAAATCTGCACCAGGATTTTACCAATTTATCACATTACTCCCTACATTTAGCTTAAAAAAATATATACCAAGTGGCAAAGACCCTCCAAGATGCTACAGCAGACATGGACAGAGTGCAGACCTGGCAGATTTACTACCTCAAGTTGCATTGACAGTAGTAGAGAGAGCTTACTATGGACCCAAGTATTCAAAAACATCAAATCCTATGCCGATCCCACATGGAGACAATTTCTCAACATCCCACAGGATGGAAACTAAACAGAAAATTGCCAAGTTGCAGGCTGAATTTTCAGACTTGTTTTCTCCTCTCCCTGGGCACACACACCTCATAGAATGCCACACTGCAAAGCTTGTAGTACAACCCTGAAATATGGAGAGAAGAATGAGGGTTTTTTTGTTTATGCAGGATAAACAGTGAACAAGCTCAAAATCCTGCAAAGTTATTTGTTCTGAAAATGTTTTACATGACTCACTGACTACTATGCCAATGGCATGAGCCTAAGTATATTTCTGTTGTCATTCCATACACTTACAGTCTCCTCCAAAGGTATTGATATGGCAAGGCTGATTCTTTGGGTTTAAGATCAAAACATGAATATGAGACGAAGGCTCCGCAGACAGTGTCTGACTGCCTAGGGCAAAGTTGGCATAGTGAGAGCCTAGCTGCAGTGAAACCTAATGGTTTTGGTCATAACTGACTACTATCTAGGGTTATTCATTAAATTAAAGATTTCTTATCTGAGCTATATAATTTGAATTCCTCATGGAATTTTGTCTTTACATATTTTAATGAGTTCATTGGACAAATCAGAAATATTGAAACTCATCCAAAGTGTTCAAAGATACCTACCCTCACAGAGCCATTCTATTGTAGGTGATGGTGGGTGGCCAGTGGAGGTCACTGCCCTGTTGAAGCTATGTAGTCAGTGTAATCAGCTTAAGTTACACACCTATGCATCACTGGGTGTCAATCCTTCTTGCAGACAAAATCACCAGAGTGTAAACAAAAGGTCCAAAGGTATGTCTGCAGGCATGCAATTTATTTTTCATTTGGCTTATGTATCAAGAGATTGAAACTAAAAATTGTATACAAATAATATTAATGATTCTTGTAGAGCATGAACAGGGCTCTTTCTTTCTTTGAAAAATAAACTTGTGCTTCTGGAGCAATCTTTTCTCTAGCGCAGACGATAGCTGTCTCTGCTCATGTCTCTTGCTGGAACTTGTTTTAAGATAAATTTCCTCACACTGTGTGGATAAATATTTAGGCAGCTCCTGTTACCTCCTCCTTTCTTGAGCAGAGCTCCCAGGTAACTGCTTCTCAAAGTAAAGTGGATCAAAGGAGCTGTTAGCCTTCAGGTTTATTAGATAAATACAGTCCTATCTGTGTGGTCCTGATTATACCATTGGTGTCTTGGCATCTGAAAAAGCTGCAGCTCCTATCATGGACCTGGATTATGTCAGCTTCTTTGGCTGGCCTCTACAGAAAGCAATGCCTGAGATAGATTAGGAAAATTAGGTCACTGGACTAGTCTCTCCTGGGAATGTGTAGGAAGATAGTAGAAACCCAGACCTTTGGAGGATGTCTGCATAGAGAAAACAATTTGTTCTTTTTTCCTTGGCCTAGAGGTAAAGATTTCTCTAAGTCAATCTCTTGTTCTTATGGGTTCATGAAGCTATTAGCTTGATGAAATCACAGTGACTTTGACTGTGCCATACCTGTTGCTGCCAGATGTGCTGGTCTGAATATTTTAGAAGCTGATAAACTACTTGGATTTTCACACACAATAGTCAGTAGAGTGTGCAGAATGGTTCAGAAAAGCTAAATAACATCCAGCAGTAGTTCTGTGAGCAGAAATGTCTTGTTGAGGAGAAAGGTCAGAGGAGAAGGGCCTGACTGAAAGGCTACAGTAAATCAAATAACCACTCTGCAACCATGGTGAGCAGAAAAGAATCTTAAAATGCACAGAAATATATCTCCTTATCAAATCCCAGATGGTCATTACCTTTTGACACTTTTCAACCAATGATATTTTATAAAATCTACTGTATGGTATACGTTTGTAATGTCCTGACTTGAATGATAGATCCATTGTTTTAATGGAATATAAAGCATCTATGATTTTGTCTTTTATTCTACATGGTGTTAAATGTTGAACGTCTATTAAAGAATACAAGATCGTGTCATTAATATGTAAGGGACAGTGTACTCCACCTTACATCAGGATCCTGCATCAACCTGTCAGGGTTTATTTCACAATAATGCCTGGCTTGCTGTTCATTTGTTATCCTGCTTATTATGTTGCTACTTACTAAAGAAACCAGCAATTTGACAGTATTGATTTTAAAATGATTTTATTGCTTATGTAAAAAAAAAAGTCTGTTAGACTGTTCTACTGTTGGATCTGCATCCATTGCAAACTCTGTAGCATTCATAAAATTAGCCTGCTTAACATTATAATTCATCATTCATAATTCATTCATTTTCTTATGGACTAATACAGAGTGTCACAAATCTATGCAAGTCTGTGATCAGAACTGCACCTATAGCACCAGTCTGTTATACATAGTAGTGGTGTTTAACACAGAAATAGCAGTCCATAGAATGTTGTATTTGACCAATGAGGAAGGCTAGGGTTCAGGTATGGGTTAGAATGTTCAAGAAAGATTAATGAATTGATTTACTAATTGTTTGTTGTATATTTGCATATACATTGTTAAATGTTTGTGTACCATAAGTTGCTGCTGAAATGTTACAAATATTACCGATCATATTCACAGTGAAATATTAAACATGCATAGTACGGCGTATTAAACATTTCTGACAAGTGAGTTTCATATGTGCTACTTGATTTTATTTCATTTTAGATGACATTATTCAAATTAAAACCCACTTTTATTATTATTATTATTATTATTAACCCACTGCTGCTCATATGTTTATAATATTCTGCAGTAGAAGATAAAAAAGACAAAAGAGGCTTAAGGATTGCATGAACATGTTTTTCTGTTTAATGTCAATTTGCTTCAAGCACAGAATTACTAAAAGAAACATCACAGCTGGGTGATCGTTTAAATGGAAATGATAGATTGTGAGTAGATGTCTGCCAGCAACTCTGGGAATAATTTCCGACTGTTGTGTCTCACTCAGATGAACTTTACAATGCTGTGGAAAATTCATACTTGGAGTTGATTTTCCAAAAAGTACTCAAAGTGGAATATTAGGCAATTTTTTATGTCTGTTTTATTCTCAATTGCAAAGTGGTTACAATCAGCAGCAGTGGAATCATGTTAAATAAGGTCATCCACAGCCACAAACACACTGTGATAAAAGTGCCAGCTTATTGTTTTTTTTATATTGCTTGGCAGTGCTGGGCAATTCCATTTAGTTCAGAGTGGCAGCCTGATTACATAAAATAAAGATTATGTTTGGCCAAAGAGTTTTGATCAAGAAACTTAAAAAAAGTTCACTTGTCCTTTCAGTAGACAAATTCTATTTATTTTTCTAATTATTTAATGGGAAAAATAAATCATAAAATCATATGTCATGAATGACAGCTCTGTTTCAACAGTTGAGTCTACCCTGTCAAGACACATAAAGCAGCATGCGTCCTTACATCCATTTCACTATTTTACATATTAGGCTAGATCTTATTTGTTTATTCTTATTTGATTTGATCTTATTTGATTAGACTTTATTAATCGATTTCACAACAGTAGAGTCAGTACTAGGGAAACTCTTTGTTCTAGGGTTCTGCATCAAATCTTTAAAGGTTCCTCCCAAAGAACAAAACCTTCAGCATGTTAAATTGAACCTTTTTGCTAATAGTGTACTGTGAATACATGATATACCAAGACTGCCAGACGGTGTTCTGAATAAAACCTGCTCAGAAAGAATAACACCATTAATTATCCAATTGAGGAACCCCTTTTTTTCTAATGCTGGGCTTACAGCAGATAAGTTTCACTCCAATTATATGATTTATACTCAAGTTGAATTTGTGCTGATCTGCCTTAATCTGCAAATTTTTGTGAGAACTGGAGTCAACACATTAGTATCAGTAATTCAATTTGATTTTTGATTTTGCATGACTCTGGACATAGCATCATAGTGTGCACCAAACTCAAATCAGCACAAATTCTGAATACAGTCAGTAAAAATTATAAGCTTGAAACATAACTAGAGGGAAGGAGCTCCTTAGTTCAGGACAGTTATATTAAGCAAAATTACATGCATAAGCTCTGACAATAGTACTCATGTGGAATCATATGGAACCCTAACCCTGGCATGAGAGGATTTATGGAAATGCAGGAATTTTTGAACCCTTTTAGGTCGATTCGCGGGATGTCCCCAACTTTTATCAGACTCTTATCAGCCTCCAGTCTGAAGTGTGGTGTCTGCACATTCATTCATCTGTATTCGTCAATATACACTCCCCAAACACTTTATTAGGAACACCTGCACACCCATACATTCATGCAAATATCTAATCAGCCAATCATTTGGTAGCAGTGCAATGCATAAAATTGTGGAGATATGGGCCATCAGGTACAGGTAATGTTCACAGCAACCAACAGAATGAGGAAAGAATGTGATCTCTGTGATTTTGACTGTGGCATGATTGTTGGTGCCAGATGGGCATTTCTACAACTGCTGATCTCCCAGGATTTTAACAGAGAACAGTTTCTAGAGTTTACCCAGAATGGTGCAATAGAGAAAAAATGTCCAGTGAGTGGCAGTTCTGTGGAGAGAAAAGCCTTGTTGATGGCAGAGATAACTGGAGAATGACCAGACAGGTTCAAGCTGACAGAAAGGCTACAGTAACTCAGATGACCAGTCTGTACAATTGTGGTGAACAGAAAAGCATCTCAGCATGCACATGAGACATATTCTGGATATATTTTAAATCAGAAAAACCTGCAATTTTACTTGAGGTGTTTATAGACCTTTACTGAAATTGTGGGTCCAATCAGGTGGCTCCTCATAACCTTGGGGTTTTGGAGAAGAATTGGCAAAAGGTATGGACCAAAACTGAAAAACAATGTTGCAAGAACTTAATTCATTTTTGCCATAGACATCTCAGAGCTATAGCTGCCAACAACAGTTTTGAAACAAATTACTAATGTTGTTAACCTGTGGTGCCCAAATACTTCCTGCCTATGAATTTTGCATAAATTAGTATTTTATCAAATATTTATTAATTATTTAAAATGATTTAAGCCCTTCTTATTAAAGCATCACAGAGCTACAGTGAAATTTTCCTGTTGTGAAATATTTATTCATACTTTACACTTATTCACATCACAAAGATTAAAACTAGCTCAGTGACCAGTCTTCAGTGTGTAAGCTTTCTGTAGTGTATACAGGTATCACGGTAGCTTTCCATTAAGCTGTATTCTAGCCGGGTTAATAGAAGACCACCCACCGATGTTCGTCATTCGCAGGTATCATGTTGGAGCTTTGTAGAACAATTCTCTTAGTGTATTTGGCATGTAACTGAAAAGACCACCCATGGTGCAAATACAGTGGCAGACAGAAGACTTGATAAAGGTTACATTTACTTGAAGGCACTCAGTGATGTAAACTAATGGAAAGCCACCATCAGTTTCAAGGAAAAGGAGCGATGCCCAATCTGCCATGCTGAACACTATAGGCATGCTGTTAATCAGTGAGCATATAGCAGAACACTTTAGGAAGCAATTAACATGATTTTTGAATGTATGTGACCGTGTTACTCTATATCTAAGAAAGTTTGTCTGGGGGACGGGTGCTGCAACTTTCAATATCTTAAGAATTACTATTTGAAATTTCACACCCTGCATCACTACCACATTATTTAGACGCATGCCAAATTTCATGAAATTTCATCCATAGGGGATGATGCTGATGATGACTTAAGCTTTCATCTGATGCTGATGACTTAAGCAATCACATGAGAGGAAGTGCAGCACAGCTGTGATTCAGTCATAGGCACAAGGCCGGAGGCAGAGCGCCAAAGAGAATCATTTTATACAACAGATTTACAAGTCCTTTTTATTAGTTAACAGTAATAAGTGACAACAGATTGTGATTTTTTTTTTTGTGTATTTAATCATTTACTTGGCTCCACCAACCTAAATATTTCCGCAACTGGACTGGGACTAGATTGTTGCCAAGCAACGCATAAACATTTTCCTGCATACTTGATTGCTACTTTGTGTAGGTCTACATGTTACTGCAGAAATAAATGAATAATAAATTGTATAAATTAAATGTAATAAATTTAATTCAAATGTTATTTGTAAAAAAAATATGTTGATCGTTGCGGTGCTAGGTTTGTTACAGTCTAAGACAGATAACGATCATTAATGTTCCTAATTAATGGTTAATATAGAACACACCTGTAATGCAGAGTGATACATGTATCATGAAAATCATGAAATGCCTTGGTCTAATTGGTCTAATTACTTGGTCAGAATGAAGTATCATAAACTTAAGATTGTCTTAACTGGAGGAGAGAGTGTTCATTGAGATAATTGCTCATCCAATGAATGGTCTTTGTGGACTTTTGGGAGACTCCGTTCTGTTGTTTTTCATTTATGATTCATAGTATTTGATCCTTAATTTTTAAAATTAAACACACATTCACTTACTTCATGCATGGTATTCATATATCATTCATCAGATGAAGAAGAACTGGTGTCTACCTGCTAAGAATGATTGCACAGCTTATGAGCCACAATATAATACCGATGTTGCTTTGATTACCAAATGTAGGTGAGAGTCAGGAACTGCTGTTTACACAAGCCATTGCTTCAAAAGAAAACACTTTTTTCCATACATTACTGGGTTTGGGATATTTGGGATGGAGAGAGTTTAAGGGTTCAATAAGGAACAGTGGCTACTTTGTCTGGAATCAGTCAAACAGACCTCACATTGTTCCTTTAGTGACCACATGGAAATGGAGACTCTGGACATTCCAAGCATTCTGTGGCTGTAGTGTCCTAGAGGACAGGAATGAAAACTCTCATGTCCCCTCCTGCTTTGTCCCTGCCAGGTCTGTTATGCAATGCAGCATTCCCTTTCAACATGTGATGTATAATGCTGCGGGACATTGTTGATGGTTGTAACTTCAGTACAGGAGCTTAATGTTGCGCTATGATAGATTATGACTTTTCAGCATTTTTTTTTCTTTATTTTTGTTGCCCAATAGTGTCATTTTTGTAATGTGCATGCCTTCACATTCTCTTGTCAGAATGCTGGTTACCCAATGTAGTTCTGCCCAGTGAACGATTTGTCTATCCCAAATGCAAATGTGGCTTGGACAAAGTAGCACTCGTAATAATAATTAAAAACCATTCAGTGCAGTCACTTTATTCTTTTGGAATAATTTTAAGCAATTTGGCTTCTGTAACTCGGGATATGGTTAACCATTGACACAAGCATAGCAGTCTAGCCATTTATAACAATTGCTTTGAGCACAATTCAATATTCCATTACCAAATTGTTTGAAAATGCTTTCCTTTTACATGGGCTTGATTGTTTTCTGCCCCCACAGAAAGTTCTGGCTGGAATTTGTAAGTGCACAGAGCATGACAGCTCTTGCTTATTTATAGCTGTGTCATGTAATTACATCAGTTAGTCATTTGTTGAGGAGCCAATATTTGTCTCGCATGCATTTCTTCACTTAACAGCAACTGCCCTTTGGCCCTTCTGGCAGTTTCTGTTTGTAGCTACCTGGTAAATCAGTTATAGGACAGTGGAACATGCTCATGTCTCTTTGTAAAACAGAATGCGCTGACTCAGTGGATAGTCATACATCACCTGCTGCAGTATAAGCTGTGAACCTAGAATGTAATAATAGTGGCTTATTCTCTTTGCTCACATTCCAGCCATTTATTAATGAAATTTCCTGTGCTGAAATTTCCAAAACCCTGCTCTAATACTTCAAATAACTGTTAAACAATGCAAAGCATATCCCCATTTACACAAGTTTATTATTAATAATAATAATAATAATAACAACAAAAACAATAATAATAATAACAACAATAATAATAATAATAATAATAATAATAATAATAATAATAATAATAATAATAATAATAATTTGCCTTATTAAATATCATGCCACCATTAAATATGTGCACATTTATATACAAAAACATTTAACACTGCAAAAATAGGTCCCTAGAATCCTTGAACTGTGTAATTGAAACAATGCTATAAACATCTTAAAAATGTTAGTGTGTGGGAAAATGCGTCATGTTTATTTATGCTTGAACAGAAACATCCGTGAGTCATGGTTTTCTGAGTTAATAAGTGCAGGCTTGTGGGGGGTCTACATTTAAACAGGAAGTCTTTCCTCACTCTTCTAACCTAATAATTATTTTATGACATGCAAATGCAGAAAATGCCCAAATTGGGAAGAAAATCAGATACTAATGTAATTTTTATGGCTTAAGCATGGAAAAAACATGGATAAATGCTAAGCATTTAAACAATGACTTTTGTCAGCTTTTGAAGTTATGAGGTTTAATATAAAAGTATTATGTGTCTTATAGTATCACGTATATTATGTAACCTCATTCTATTGGATGTCCTATTTAATGGTCTTATGATTTTATTTATTTTTTTGCTTTAAATTGGCCTCTGCAGTTAATTTAATACCCTCAAAGGGTCATTATTCCTAAAAATTGCCATAGTTAATGACCTCAGATCAATTAAGCAAGCAGTATTCTTTTATACTAGAAGCCACAGAAAAACATACTGCATTGTTTTGCACCTCATATGTTTAAGTCTGCATAATAAGGTATGTATTGTGGCATTGAATAAATGACTTTCAAATTCCAAGCACAGCACTGTCAGGATAGGGGTAGAATTAAAATATACTATACAATAGAACATTAAATGAGCTCGGTTTATAAACAGATTTCTAGACCTAGCTCTCTAGCCATTGACTGTCCAGTAGAGAACCACCATGATATACTTCATTAGTACATGTTAAAAGGAAAGTAGATGTCATGTGGTACATAAAGAGCCACATTATGCTCCTGTGGCTTCTTATATATATCCTTCCATTACCACTCCTTTCCTTTGCCTGTGAAGGTCAGGCCATGTTCACTGTCGTTTGATGTCAGACAGGGCAGGCGCTTAATGGAAGAAATTTCCTTTACACTAAAATATTATAATTGGCACTGATGCTATTTTCTGTCTTTTATTTACCTGGAATATAGCACAGAAAGGGTACAAGTAGAGTGTGTGTATGTGTGTGCAAGGTATGTGTTCCTCTCAGAAATACTTCCATCAAATTAAAATGTGGACTCTACAACCTTCTCCTCCCTACCTCTTTTTTCCTCATCTGAAATCCATAATACTTGCATTAATCAGCCATTAAGCCTGAAATGAACAATGTGCTGTTTGCATACAACAGTATTCTTAGTTGTATTCTATCTAATTGTTGCCTTTCTCCACCCATTTTAATTCTCTTTAATAAACCCTACTGTGGTCAAAGAAATTAGAGGCTGTTTGTAGATTTCAGGTATCAAGGGAGAATCACAATACCAAAATACCACAAAAATAAAACATTACTCTTTAGCTTTATATCCTCTATATTAGGTTTTTAAGATTTTCTGCACCCTTATACTGTATATGACAAAGGTTTTCTGATTATCAAGTCTCTATAAGCTGTGAACATAAAAATGTTATAGGATCTTTATCTGTAGGACACATGATACACTTGGAATTTAATAGGTTCTCAGAAATTAATTTGCTCATCTGTTTTAGAAATTAATGATTATATGGATATTAGATAACAGCACAGAACATTGATGATTATCATTATTACTTAATGGACAAATTGATTCAACAAGAGAAAGTAAAGTTATCTAATCCTTTCTTTTCTGCTGCAGTTTGTTCCACTTTGCATCATGTTCATTGTCACAGAAGCTCTCAATTACTGCAGCATATTATAGATCAGGTTTGTAGAAAGAACAAAACATTGGTAGACTTCTGTGCTAAAAAAGGTTCACTAAAAATAAGATGGCTTCCTTTTTCTGTGGTCTGAATTCTGTACACACAAAAGTCCTTAAGTAAGTCATAGATATATTATTTGCCATTTCAACTGGTTAATAAGAGGTATGTTGAAATAGGATTGTGGTGAATTAGTTTGATTTATCATAACATCAGTTATATTGTCCCTTATTAAAGTGACAAATATGACTTGCTGAAACCTTGTTATTAAACATAGTCTGAATGGACTTCATCTGGTCTGAGAGTTTTGTCTGCTTGAGGTCAAACCATTGCAATGAGGGATCTCATATTTAACCATAATGTAGAAACTATGAAAATTCGATTAATCCTGTAGAAAATAGGAAATTGTGTATATGATTCTAAATAAAAAATTTGTTATAGTGCCCTGCGATTTTTTTTAATTTTCACCGGACGGTGCTAAAATGACTAATGATTGAATGTACATGACATTAGGGAAGAATTAGGGAAGGTTTTAGTGACAATAGCCATAGGCCATTGTTTCTTTTCACTTGACTGCCTCAGACCTACACCGCATGCCCTTGTGTAATGTTGGGCTGATTATCCTGCCTCTTATATCCAAACACCACTCATCATTCAAACTCATTCCCAATCAAGCTCTTTGACTTTTACAGGCAGGACTGTAGCATCCAACTCAAGCCTATGCACTTCTGTGGATTGTTAAATGAGTAATCTTAACTTTCTCCATAATAAAATCAACATGCCATGCATGTCGACAGGACATGCTACAATGGAATCTGTTACTTCCAATAATTGCAATGGCTTTTAGGGAAGCATCTGAGAAAATGTTGACTTTTTCCATTAAGCATGAAGGAAAGTGGCAGTGTAGACTCATGGGATTGAGTTGTAAGATATTTTTTGTAGTGGCATTCACCAAACATGCATTTCTGTCTTTTTTTCAGCTGGAAGAGGGATGTCCCAATCTACTGTCATATGTGAAGCTCTCATAGCAGTAGTTAGTTAGATAATGGTAGGAGTTACAATGTCCAACAGATCAAGGAAATTTTTAGAGTAGCAATAATTCCTTTATGGAAATTGTTTTTTTTTTTAATCTATCACAGATTGTGAAACTGTCATATTTAAGCCCTGTTCCTTAGAGAGTCTGTCAAAGGATTCAAGCTTAGCATGCATCCTTCAAGATCATTTGGCATCCATAGGGCTGGACCAGTATGAAGAACAGAAACAGGTGCATTGCTTTCCTGGCATAATACCTGGCATAATATTAGCTAGATGTATATAATATTAGCCCATCTAATGACTTGGATCCATATGGCATGTGATCCCCTTGCAATGTTAAACATTTCCCAACTATCTTTGCTGCTTTTGGTCCAGTTTACTGCACAAATCCTTGTCATCTCTGCTTGAAAAGTGCTGCTTTCAGCCCCCTAGTTGCATGTGCATCTCTGTGATGACGTTGTACAGAAACCTACCTATAGGAGAGAGATTCTGATGCAGGCCCAGGACCTACTGGAGAGATTATATTTCACAGATGGCTTGGGAACATCTAGGAATCCTCCAGGAGGAGCAGGAGTACATGGTTGAGGCTAGTCTGGGCAGAACGTTCAGCCTGTCACCGGCATGACCCCTGTCAGGAAAAGTGGTACAAAAATGAATGAATTAAAAACCTTTTGCCCTGAGGTATTTCCACTAGTGGTCTGTCTAATTTCTCTGGAACATTTCTTGAAAGGCCTGGGGAGGCCCTGGAGCTCTTGAACGGCTCTTGAAGAACTTCTTATGCACACCTACTACACTTGCAGTTGCAGTGTTTTTCTGCAGTTTCCTGTCATATGAAATCCCATGCAATCAACAGGCATAATATCCCACATTATGTGCAGAAACACAAGGAAAGGGGGATGGGCATGAGGGAGGTCTGTGGGGGTCATAATTACATTTTTGTAAAAACATTTCAAAGCCCAAAAAGGAAATGTCTGTTTCCGGGGTATAGGTACCACCAATCCCTCGGCAGTGAGGTTGCATTTATTTCAGTGGGCACTGCTTTTCCTTTAACCCTCCTTATCATTCTCGCAAGCTTTGAAAAGTAATTTCTGGTTCTAGTTAGTAGTATGTCACACTTGTCCAATTATTTTAATGATAGCCAGAAGCACGAAAAATCTTGCTTGAGCGAAGGCACATTGCTCTTTTTTTTAGCAGTTCTGATTTCATTGCAAACCCCTTAACCATCTCAAACCGAAGTCTTTCTTTAAGAAAACTTTAAAAGTACTCTAACAGTATCATATGATATTGCATTTTAATACTTATTATTTACTTTGATCCTGCTGCAGGTGCAGGAACCAACATGGTCTTTACTTATTCCACAACTCAAGTCATGTAAAAAGGTATAAAAGGTACAGTTGGGGTTGATGTTTCTTTCATTCCTTTTCAATCATGTCATGCTCATTTGTTTAAAATCATATGAATTTGAGATAAGATCATGTTGGCATTAACAAGCAGTTGGAAACGTATCTTATTATGCTTAAGAAACTTGATCTAGGATGTAGATCTGCCATAACTGAATTGTATGTGATTAACATTCAGTAATGACAGGAATTAAGTCACCTTAATTTACTAGGATAAATCTCAGTAGCTGTAAACTCTCTTTTTAAAAAATCCCAAAAGCTTTTTGACAAAGCTATAGAGATGCACTATGTTTCATATTTCTTTTCCAGCCCATACAGCTGATTGACCAAACATTCTTGTATTTTTTTGCATACATTCAACTCATTTGATTAAGTAACTTTTATGAATTCAGTAACTACAGAGAAACTAAAAGAAAACACATGGTATGTAGTTATAAGAGTAAGAAATATAAGTCTGGTCCTGTCCATCAACCTATCCTGGGTGTTGAAGGTGTTAAGATCATGTCCCTGATCATTTGTGGGTATCAATATTCAATGATAAACAAATGGACTTACATCATGCCAAAATAATACGGACCTGCTTTTTCATTGCAGAACCCACAGCATAGCTTCAATCTGGTGTACTTGCCTCCAAATCTAAGGCTTGTCAGTTCCCCATCAATATGCATTCATTATTTAAAGCTGCTAGGGGAATTAAAGTATGATTACGTACAGGTGGGTGACAATTTAAAGGCAAAACCAACATAAAATGTCTTAGTAAGGTGTTAGACCACCACAAGCTACCAGATCATCTTCAGCACACTTTAGTGTTAGTATTAAACTTTGAACTGCACTGGACTGCACTGGTGTTTTGATGATGATGATGATGATGATGATGATGATGATGATGATGATGGATCATCCGAGGACAAGTGTGTCTTCACGTTTCACTCTAAGGGGACAAGTGGACTCAAACCATGCCAGCAAAATGAATGAATAAATGCCCCAATGGAAAAGCAGAAGTACCATTTTCCACTAATCTGTCACCCATCTGTATATCTTTGTATCACTCCTTTCATTTCTAATGGTTGATTTTAAAAGGTGTGAGGTTCTGCATATAGTGGAAGATCAACAGCTAAAGTACGTTATTCACAGATTTACAGTGCTAAAGTATATACTTGATCAGAACCATATGTTTTAGCCAAGATTTTGAATAACAACCCACAGCCAAGTTTGTGCATGCTGATTCAAAAGGAGCCAGAAAGCAAAGGGAACATGAAGTGCTCTTTGCTTTTTTCTCTGTGGACAATGAATGAGACAAAGACAAAGAATCATAGGATCAAAGCCATCAGTGGGTCGATCAGTTCAGATACATTAACTGTCCCTAAAACCATAAACAGGTGCCAGCTTTATGTGTGCACTGAGGGTTTTTTCCCTCTTTCAATTTTCAGTTTTTTTTTCTAAAGGTACCAACCGTGCGTGCTGGCCTTGCACATTATTTATTTCCCAGAGTCCTTGATGCCTGAGGTGAGATTTTAAGATTGCTCATTTCCCCAGCTGTGGCATGTTGAAGTATTTTCTTTCTCTATTTTTGGTTTCAGTAGATGGGAGATCTCAATTTATCTGTACACTTGGCTGTGAGAAAGGATGCCAGAGCTTTTTAAGTGGTCTTAGAAAATTTTAGAGAGTCATGCAATTTACAATAGGCACCACATGCACACTAATGCAAAATTTGCCATCTGAGATGGAAACATGTTTTCTGAGTAGAGACGTATTGCCTTTTCTTTTGTACAATTGCCTTCTGGTTCAGTCAGGTTTTCTGGAATAATATTTTTAGGCAGAAACAAAAAAAACTTGGGACTTCTTGGAATTATTTTTGGTTGGCACTTTGTAATTGGCTATTGATATTCTGCAACTGTAGATTTGTGGATTTAACTTTTCAAAATAAATGAAGCAATATCTTAATATGCTGCTGACAGCTGGAATCTGGAAATTTGTCCCATTTGTAATCCAGGGATTAAATAATAAATACGTGGATTGAAAAGACATTTTTCACATTACAGTATCCTTATTTTTTCTTTTGGAAATATGAAATTATTATTTGCTTCATAACTTTACCATTTTGTATCCTGAAGTTATTGGCTGAGTACAATGTTTCCTATGTGAAATCATTTGCCCCATCCTGACCTGCAGTTCTTAGTGTGTTTCCACTAACACACTATTTGTGTCTATACAGGTGCTCATCAGTGTAGCAGAAATAAAGAAGTGTCTGTGAGAATTCCCACCCTACAACTCTCCCCTTCATTGCGTTGGTCAATGAAAAAAAAAAAGCAATTGAGAAAATCTAGTGGGCTTCTACATTTTCAAATTTCATGAAGTACCTTTCATAAAACTGGGGCCTCTGATTTCTACTGTAACAGTCAGCTGTCTGTTCAGGCTATGTACTGGCCGTTCTGCAGACTGGCTCTTCGCCATGTGACTAGCAAGCGTTGGCTAGCAGGCATTGACCTATACCTTTGACCTTGTCTCTTGTTAAGATCATTTTCTTCTTTTGGTGAACTATTTATTGTTATTTTTTTAATACTTCTCAATCTTTTTAGCATTCCATCCATGGTGGCTATCAGTGCTCCATATATTTCCTCACATATTTAGGTGGAGAAGAAAAGGTGCTTTCTTGTGATTATTGAGCATGCATCAAGACTTCTTGTGATTTTATCTGAAGTTCTTTTGGAAATGTTTATGCATATGTTATATGTGGTTATTTCTGGCCCACCTCTTAACCAACAGAATGGTATGCTTGTATGAGAAAATTAAACTAACACACCCTTGCCCTACTGCACCCCTAAAATGGACATCTAAACCTGGTAAAACTGGTGAGTAGTGAATGCCTGTGGATTCATTTTTGGTCTTTGTATTCTGTTTTGTCATTGTTGTTGTTGTTGTTCTTGTTGTTGTAAATATAAACTGAAGTACCAGAAAAACTGGTATACCAGTTAATTCTTGGTAGGTCCCCCACATGATCTTGGAGGGAATATTGCACAGTCCTCACTGATGTCCCTGAATTTTTCTGATTCCCCAGCATTGGATTCCAATGTTACTTGAGGCAGTATTACACACCTATCACGTGAAATGATTCTTGCCAGTCGACGCTGGTCACGTTCCACACTGCTGTTGTAAGTTCAAGGTTTTGGCGTAATTCTTGTAGTCATGGTACACTCTTCAAATGCTCATACGTGAAAATCCAAACTTTGCCTCTACCTCAGAAATTCTATGACCCATCTCACGAGCTCCAACTATTAAACCACATTGAAAATCACAAAATCATAATAACTCTAGAAGGTTCCATAGATGTCTACTGCTTTGTATACACACTGGCAGATGCAACCAATGACATGCATAGGTGGTGTTACCGGTTTTCTGGTACTTCAGTGTACATGTACATGAAGAACTAGATTAACATCTGGACATAGGAGGATCAAGGAAGATGACTAGTTATTGGGCTGTAAGGCGGTCTGCTGTGTGGCAGGAAAACTCACTTCAGCCCCAGAGCTCCATGTTAGCAGAAATGCAACTAACCTAGCAAATAAAAGAGCAAAATGCACATGGTATAGCACGGGAAATCCTCTCAACCATGCTAGCATCATGCCCACTATCTACAGCCTCACTATCTAACCTAGTCCTTTAGAAGACAGGGAAGTGGAAAGAAAGGACACCATAAACACACTCACAGCAGTTATCCATATGCCAGCTAGACAGTAGGGAATGTAGAAACAGCTAAGCTAGCAGACTCCAAAATAAATAGCACATGGTATGGAAACATTCAAAGCAGGCTAGGCCCACTAGAACAAGCTAATTTAGCAGATTTAATAATTAACAGCATGTTGAATGATGAGAGAAAAACACTTAACCACGCTAGCAGCACATGGCCACAGGCCTGCTAGTCAGCTAGATGGTGGGATACCTGGAGTATGCTGATGAGACAATCCTTAAGGGAAAAAACAGTAGGGAGGATAAGAGGAAAGTGCTGTTTACTGACTGGGTACCAAGTACCACTGTGAGTTATAGCTAATTAAGGCTCACAATTGTGATGAGCGAAAGCCAACTCTAAATGGGAAACATGGAGTTCCATAGTTTCTGTAAGAAATAAAGGGTGCTAGTATACAAGATCCTTACAGAAGACTTTAGAAGAGATAATAGGAAGATAACCCCCCATATAGCCAACCATAGTCACAGGCTGGCAGGTTAATAGCTCCATATGGTGTACATGTGGTCGGAGATTTGTGTGAAGTACTACACTGACTGTATGTCACTTTGGGACTTTGTAGAAAAGTCTGAAACAACAGCTTTTCTTTAAAAACATTATCTATAGTTTTACTGTAGACAATGAATTCATCCTTTAATTAGAACGCTATAGCTGTTGAGTAATAGCTTTTCCATATAAATGTTAGTATGGCCTAAAAATAAAAAATAATAACAACCTCCAACTCCTTAACATTTTCACATCTAGATCTAGTCCAATTTCGATGTGAAACAGAGTTCATTGAAATCGGAGTAGGTGCATTAAGCACTAACGCCAAGGTAACACCTGGGTGTTTATATGATAAATCCACCTCTTCTCAGCTTTAAGGAAAGGCTGGCGCTTGTTTAGTGATATTATCCAGAACATGTGGGCAGAATGAATGAATACAATCCTAAGGGCAGAGGCTCCTTCATGTTATTTGCCTACACCTCTTAGTAAGATCTTAAGTTTGCATGAACTCAAATGAAAGTGAAAGTGACACATTTTGTCACTGTGCTTGCACACAGCGAAATTGAACCTCTGCATCTAACCCATCCGTGCAGTGAGACACACTAGTGAAGACACACTAGGGGGCAGTGAACACATGTTCCCAGAGCGGTGGGCAGCCCTAGCCAGCGCCCAGGAAGCCACTGGGGGTTAAGTGTCTTGCTCAAGGACACTTCAGCCAAGTCCTGTCAGCCATGGGAATTGAACCCGGGACCTTCCGATCATGGGCAGACACCCTAACCACAAGACCACGACTGTGGTCTTGAGTTCAATGAATTCAAATGATTTACCACCAGAACAGAAGCACGTCTCCCCAAACAACTTTATCTTAGCTGAATGAGTCACCTTGTACTAAAAGCACAGACAGTTCTGGTCTGATATTTGTTTTCCATAACTTTACTATCCCTGGTGTGCTTGTTTCTTTGTGAGCCATTAAATGTCATTAGTTCTTAGAAAGAGTTTCAAAGTGTGCAAGGAGCTATGGAAGGCTTACCTTAGCCCACTGGGTATGTTTTACCACCAACCTCACACACCATGAGACATGTGCTTAAAAGAAAAAGATTTATGGCTCCCCATAGTGCCATTGTTTCTGCTGATGCCTATGTTTAACCTGTTCATATATTTCAACAATAAAATAACAGCTCATATAAATATATATTTCCATCCTGACACCAAAATCTGGTAAATATAAAACCAAGGGGTAATTTCATCAATTTAAGCAACTCTCAAGCTGTTTACCCAAATGCCATTTTTGGGGTAAAAAAAGCTGAGTTTTAAGGAAGCAACACAAATATCACATCAATAAGTTGATGATTCCTGGGAGCATTAGGTTTTCTGACAATTGCAATAAACTAGATGAAACATGTATATATATATATATATATACAATGAAACTGAAACACCTGGTTTTAGACCACAATAATTTATTATTATTAGTATTAGTTCTGGTGGAAACAGGAGA
>JAOVVH010000010.1:19808923-19820304 GCA_028566435.1 Scorpiodoras heckelii
GCATCACACTACCACCACCATGTTTCACTGTTGGTATGATGTTCTTATGGTGGAATGTGGTGTTAATTTACACTAGATGTAACAGGACCCATGTCTTCCAAAAAGTTCCACCTTTGACTCATCAGTTCACAGAACATTATCCCAAAAATTCTTGTGGGCCATCTAGAGGCTTTTTTTTCAAACGTGAGATGAGCTTTTGTGTTCTTTTTGGTCAGCAGTGTTTTGCGCCTTGTAGCTCTCCCATGAATGCCATTTTTGCCCCGTGTCTTTCTTATGACAATGACAATGACTGTAACTGAGGTAAGTGAGGCCTGCAGGTCTTTAGATGTTCCTCTGGGTTCTTTTGTGACATCCAGGATGAGTGGTCAATACGCTCTTGGTGAAATTTCTGTAGTTCGGCCACTCCTGGAAAGGTTCACCACTGTTCCAGGTTTTCTCCATTTGTGGATAACGACTTTCACTGTGGTTCTCTGGAGTCCCAGAGCCTTAGCAACGGCTTTGTAACCCTTTCCAGACTGGTAGATTTCAGTGACTTTTTTCGCATTTGTATTTCGATCTCTTTTGAACATTACATCATGTGCTGCTTTCTGAGACGTTCTAGCCTGCTTCACATTGCAGACAGTTTCTATTTAAGTGACGTTTAGATTCAGCAGGTCTGGCAGTGATCATGCCAGGGTGTGGCTACTGAAATGAAACCCAATAGTCAATTCAATTTGGTTAACTGTTTGATTTGGTAGCTAAAGGGGCAATTACTTTTTCACATGGGTGATAAACTGTAGGTTTTCAATAAATTTTGAAATTTAAAAGCTGTATTTTGTGCTTACTCATGTTGTCTTCATCTTATATTAAATTCAGTTTGATGATCTGAAATATTTAAATGTGTCAAATTAACAAAAGTAGAATAAATTGGGAAGGGGGCAAATACTTTGTCACAGCACCGTATAAACAGAATAAATAGTAATGAATTTTCAGTGTGCTACATTATTAATAAATGTGGATGTATTAGTTTACAAGGAAAATATAATTGAACAGGATGCAGCTATACTCCAGTCTTAGAAAATACCAAGGATTATTATAGTTTTATATAGTATAGTTTAAATAAAGGTATACCACTTTGTGTGAATTTTCAGGCAATCCTGAATAATAGGCATATGAATGTTGGTGTAGACATTATACAAGCCTGCAAATTACCCTGCCAGCAGAATCCATTAATCCATATCTATAGTACCTGAGGGTGTGTTTAAAATGCATTTCTGGTGGTTATATGAGCCTTGGGAGCTTGTGAAAATAATCAGCAATCAGATTTAGCAAACATTTGCTATAAATCACAAGCAGGGCCTCTCATTTCCTCCCTTACCAGGAGAATCTCTCCATTCCTCACATGCCCTGAATGTCTCCATAATTTGTAGTGTTGTTTAAAAGAAGCAAAGTGCAATATCTAAGGATAAGAATGTTGAATTGCACAGTACTGTATTGCAAATACAACTGCACATATCTGAACCAAGTATAGATTGTACTTCTTTTCTTATGCCATCTATTATATTTTTAGCAATTTTTTTTCTTTTTGTAGTTCTCTATAAGTTAATTCTCTTTTTATGTAAATTCTGTTTTACGTCACAGGGTACCAGTTGTAAAAAAAAAAACATTTTCCTGCATGTCGTATTGTGTATGGTGGTGTGTGTGTGACCAATAACAAAAATCTGAATTTGAATTGAAACCTCCTGACCCAAGTTAGCCTTACAGTAATAACAAAGCTAATCAGTCCCATGAGGACTCTGGAGCTTATGGCAAACAGAATTGAGGACTTTTCTCACTTTATAATGAGTAGAGCAAATGAGAGAGACTTGTATTAAAATATATGTAGCTAACCACAGGATAAAAAGAGCATGATGACTAACTGATGTCGTAACAATATTACATAAGCCAACCCCAGTTACACACAGTTATCTGATTCAGCCTATGTAAATGGTTCTGCATGTCGGTCTGGCCCAGAGTAGAACATTTTTCAGTGATGTGAGCTATTACTCCTATTAGTGATGCACAGGCTGACACACGCCTATGGGCAGTTACAGGTCTGCACAGGGATCTGTCAGTTTCAAGTTAAGAAATAATCCATAACAGTAATAGTTTTCACCTAATTTTAGATAAGGTCATGTAAATGCAGATTAATATGTGTCAGTATTCCTGCCTTCAGGTTATTATGAGCACATTTCAGATCTGATGACCTCCGAGGTCCATTTCTCAGAGCCCAAGGCAGTATGGGTGAAAGTTTACCCACTTGCTTCTGACTTCTTGCCTGGCAATGCTTGAGAATTGCTTGGAAATTTCTGACATTATGGATTCCCTTTCATTATTTTATGTACTGCATTAGCCAACTTATCCTGTGTCTCCTACACCAAATAGGTGTCACGCCACAGGGGTTCAGGGCCACACTGGACTGGAAACAAAGATGACATTGAAATGTCTAGCCATGAAGACATAGCGTGCCACAGGCTTTCCCAGTCCTGGCTTAGCAGTGTTTGTTCTTCTCTGTGTTTGTTTTTTGCTGCTTCCACATCATTTAGTGCCCTCCACTTTGAAGTGCAGTTATGAATTATAAAAGCACACTCTGATCTTGCTTGGAATAACAGGAGCTCAAAGACATGCATACAGCTCACTAAATGATTAATG
Organism: Scorpiodoras heckelii; assembly: GCA_028566435.1. Taxonomy (NCBI): domain Eukaryota; kingdom Metazoa; phylum Chordata; class Actinopteri; order Siluriformes; family Doradidae; genus Scorpiodoras; species Scorpiodoras heckelii. The sequence goes on from JAOVVH010000010.1 coordinate 19,811,594, forward strand.
ATATTAAATGATGCTGAATAAAACAGTTTAATGCAAAAGGCATGTGCTTTAGGATATATACTATACAAGTTAAAGAGCTTACAGTATATATGGTCAGTTTTGTTCCTAATATGCATTTCTAGTCTTATAGTGAAGAAATACTCACAGCCATGCCCCTTCCAGGAAGCAATTATCATTCTGTAAAATGTGTGTGTGGATAGTGCACTTTATTTGCATGAATATTTATAAGACCACTTTAAATATGGTCTCATAGTGCTGTTAGGTGTAGAAATGTGTCTTTATTGTGGCACTATTTTTCACATGCATTTACTTTTAGCTTTTCCTGTAGTTACTAAATAATTCGTAGTAGTACTGACTGAAAAATATTTTTGAAGATGAATAATTGAATGCGAAGCCAGGAATTTAAAAGGTTAAAATCTGGATACAACGTTTAAAGCACTTCCACATGTAAAAAGAGTTCAGCCCCAGTTTATCAACAGCTGATCCAAAATGATTGTAAATCTGTTGTTGATTTTTGATTACTGCTTACAAATGCAGTGTTTATTCACTGAAGAAAAGTTGTCCTTTACCAAAAACCTAAGTCTCAATTAAAGCCGTACTTCAATAGGCACAGGGTTTGTACTTATGACACCTCATTTATACTATGAGGATTTGGCCCTCTATTCACCAACAGCAGGCCAAAGTGTTACTCAGTAACTGGAAGCTCATGAAAGGAGAATAAGGGATGAGCTGGAGAGACTGTTGTTTTGACCAGGAAGCTGCAGATGCTGAGGAAAATTAAAGCTATAATAGTCTTGTAACTGGTATTTTCTTAAATGTATCAATGTGTTGCGGATATTTAAAAAAAAAATTGTTTGCTGTATTTGTATTGTCAGACAAAACCACTGGTTAGAAGTCATCCAGAAGGATCAAATAAAAAAAAAACCCAGACAAAGTCTGGATTCAGGTTTTATCTGGGACTTACTGTGATTCTCACGGGACAGTTCATTTCTGAGAAGCCATATGGCACTCAGTGGACATTTTATTATGTAACTATTCTACCAGATAGCTGATGCCAATATTTTGAATTAAGTGACCAGATTTATATTCTCACACATTACATTGTCACATAGTCACACTGATTCTATTCACCATGGTATCCTTATCTGATATTACTGTAGCTGTCGTGCAATTTGAGGTCCTTTAGTGAATTGGAAAACTCATCAGAACTCATCTTGTATCGCTCTCCTGAAGCCCAAGCACGCTGTCAGCACAGGCACGTAAAGGGTGGTGCCCTGACGAAAGCTGAATGGAAGCTATTTTCTCCAAATGCAATGGTTACTGCAATTTGTTATGAAGAGGCACACACACACACACACACATATGTCTGTGCCTATGGGAAACTCAGAACTTCAAATGCCAGAGGGGAGCCAAGAAATTTTAACTCTAAAAAATCTCATGTAATTATGGTGTTTTTCAATTTAGCCCTGTGGCTTTCACAGCATGAGCAGAGGAGTGTCGTCTTATAGGAACTCAAACGTCTGATAGAAGTTACAAATTATTAACAAATAAATCAACCAGGGTGGAAAAAGCTCAGAAACATTATGCTAAAATGAATGTGTCAAAATTGTATTGTATTAAAAGTGGAAGTCTCCAGACTCAAGAGAAAGTAAAAGGTTGCTACGTTTTATTAACTCACGTACCAAGAAAATAAGTAAGTTCTGAAATAATGAAATTAAGTGTGAATGAATGTCCTGTTTTCATTTGACAAGTAACATTTATTACTTATCTAAAACTGTTAAACAACGATTTTCATTTTGAGGCATGCCCTTTTGCCTGAAAACATCATTCACTCTCTTTTAGTCTGCTGGTCATATGCATTACTAACACTACATAGTCACTACTAGAATTTGATTGCATAACCAATTTATGTTACCTACTGGAATCCATGCTAGACTAACCTAGCATTAGCAAAGAAAACAAGCTTCTTTAATTAAATATAGCAGTTAATGCAAGCACATTAGCATATTATCTTATTAAATAACTTATTATAACTTATTACATTTTTTTTAATTACATTGCATTTATTCCTTCTAGGGGGCAAAGGAAATGCCTCATTTTATACAAGTCCTGCTTATTCCAGCATACTGAAACATTTTACTGAGTGTGGGTGGGGGGTCTGATCCCCAGGTTTAAAAACTATAGCAAATGGTTTATCCTCTTCAAATGCGTGTAGCATTGTGTAGCATGAGAGGGTCACCACAGATGACTAATTGCTATGATTCTTAATGGTGTTGTTACACATTAATGAACTTGATTGGATGCTAAGCTGAGCCCATTCACTTGATATATAATGTACAGTGACTGGTTGGATGAAAGAACAAGAGACTTTTGAGGTTTTTTATGAGCCCTTTGAAGGTCCAAATAAACATGTCCAAATGTAAAATTTAAGGTAAAAAGTAATTAAGGGTACATGCACTTTCAGGGGAAAAATGCTGGGGTGATATCTTTTAACTAGGAAAGTGCTTGCAGTGCACCTTTATGGGTTTATTCTAAAGTCACAAATGTCCAATTATATGCCTTAAATTATGTTAAACTATACTACATTTTTCTATGTAGAAGGTGCATGCTACAGGTATAAAAGATGTATCCTGGAGCGGATGTGTATACAGATAAATCTAATAATATTCTGAAATGAATATATTCTATCCCAAATATACTATCAGTGATGAATGTCCTTAGATAAGTAACGACATTTTCAAGGTCATTCTCGTAGCATTTCTGTGGCTTTAACAGAGGATAGGTTGAAATTCTTCAGTCACTGGTAGTTCTGGAGTCCATCTCAGCACTACTGGAACATATTCAGACTAGGATAAAGTGATGAATAGTTGACCTGACTTTACTGTATCCTGTACTGGCACATAAGATCCAGTGCCACAGTCAAGCCTTATACACCACCTTAAATATTACCTTACTAAGGTGCATGGCCGGCCTGTCAAAGTTTGGAGCCCCGGTGTTGTCACTGCTCTCAGCCTGTGTTATGGATGGCAAGTCCTGGCTCTGAAACAGTCACAGACTGTTTCCTTGGCCTTGGCATGTTTTTGAATTCTTCCTCTTCTAATTTGATCACACAGGCTTGCATTGTTTGGTCTTAGTATGTATGTATTCAAAGAGGAAATGTATACAGAATTCATTTATAAAACTGTAGCAAGCTGCAGTGTTGAGCTCATCCTGTAGGAAAGCCTTTTTTTATTAAATGAAATAACAGAATTACAGCTTCTAAATTTTCTGTCAGAATTCATTCCCAGCAGTGAGTCACAGACTAACACTAAAACAGACCAACACTGCACACTACACTCATGAGACCATTCTAATTAAAGGCTGAACTGTCTGTATGTAATCAGCATGGTTCAATAGATCTGTTTATTCTTAAATACAATGGATAACATAATGTTCATCTGTGGTAAACATCCTCATTGTGCTTCACATCTCCAACCAAACAACTGTGCTCTTCATATATTGTCATCCTAGTTTTTAAATATTCATGCTTTCAGAAATTTGTCCAGTTTATGAACCAGTAATATTTTACTTAAGGGGAATGTTCATACGGCAACATAACACCTCCATAAGACCTTCATGAAAGCAGAAATAATCCTACATAACTATTGACGTAGGCTTGTTCCAATAGGTGTCAGTTTTCATAAAGACTGTTTTTGCCAATGTTTATGTCAAGTTAAAATAACACCCTAGTCACATGGGGTGGATTTATTAACATAAGATCCTGTTATGATACTTGACTTATGCATGTTAGAACATCATGTCATTGGCCAGTATCATGACAACTGAGCTACTGACTTTGTAGCTCACTGCACTTACAGCATGTCCTAGTCAGATAATAGTGAAGGTGCAACATGTCAAACATGTCATTAAGGGTGTTTATGGCGTCATGACGTTGCTATTGGCATTCGTAACAATCTTAGAAATCTCATACTTGTCAAAAACCTAGAAATGAAAAGTCACTTTACATAATGGCCAGGGTAAAATATTGATAACATTCTTCATGAATACAACTTCATTAGCATAACTGTTCATTAAAAAAATAAGTTGATATCAGTTGTCATTTAGGGCTTATGAAAGAGTCACGTAACCCTATGAGAACCTCCATTAAGCACATCATTACTCAATAGCCCTATGTTTGTAATGACTATTACAAGAACTTATTTGTGGCTGCTAAATAGCAGATCTATTAATAGGACATGTCAGTACTCACACAGACACAAGTATTCAGTTGTAAAGCTTTTCAGCATGACATGCTCCAGTGGTCAGGTGTAACTAGGAATCACTTTAATTCAATCCTCTTCAACACAAATCTTTAGACCTGGGTATGTACATGCTGGGAGAACTAAAGGCTTCATTTTGCTCAACCTAAACCCCACAGGAGTGTGTGTTGTGTTTTCAGACCACAAGCTTCCTGAGTCGGAAACACTTGGCCTGAGGCACTGATACAGGTCTGCTCCAAATACAGTCACTCTTCATAAATCCTGTCCACACCAATGTCCAAAAAGCTCCTTAAAATCAAAACAGAAACACCTTGCCAGACAGGACATATATATATATATATAGGTATTTCCTCTCAGTTATTAACAAAGATCAAATTTGGATCTATAATAAATTAAAAATAAAATCAAATAAACAGCATAAACCGAGAATATTTCCTGTTGTGAGCCAGTTATGAGTTATGTCTTCTGTGGTTTTCTTTATAAAATGTGATATCTCTGTTGGGGCCTATAACAAAATTTTAGAATTTACAGTCAGTCAATATCTACAGTCGCAAAGTGTCGAAAAGTAAAAATTGTGAAGCATTCACATTTTTTGCTCAAACTTATACCTAAACTCTTTATTAACATAATTTTTCAAAGACAATGAAATACCAGAAAAACTGGTATACCAGTCAATACTTGGTAGGTCCTCTATGGGATCTCAAGACACAGAACAGTTTTGCCATTTGGTCTGCTTATGTCACTTGCTCTTCCTTTCACTTTACAGTATATGGCAGTCATATTCCACACCGCAATGTGGTACATCTTGTTTGTTCATCTTTTGTTGCTGCATCTGAAGGACATGAACTAATTTGATATTAATTTGAAAAAAGAGTTGAGTTTTAATACACCTACTAGTTTGTCTCTGTACACATATTTCGAAGCGGCAGTTGTAGTTCCTCTGGGAGGAGGAGATTAGCAGAAGGAGGAAAGTCTGGCAGCCTCATGGCTCAGTAAAAGCTCTGTAACTGCTCACAGTAGGAGTTATTGAACTCCACAGTTCATTCACACTCACAACACAGTGTCTAACTCTATACCACCATCAAGTGGTTGAGAATCTCATTGGACTTGTAAGACTGTACAGCCCTTGGAAGGACACACACACACACACACACACACACACACACACCTTAAACAAGGGGGCTGAATAAGAAACACTTGAATGTCTGCTTGAAGCACACAAGAAATCAGTGAAGTGTCTGTTTGTACTAAATACCACCTACATTGCAGACTGACATCTCAAATTCTAGCGCTACTTCAAGGAATGCTGTTGGGGGAAAAAGGCTCAGCAAATTACGATACATAGATGGCCATTCATAAGGCACCACTGCAAATAAAACAACTGGCATCTGTTGCTGTTTATGAAAATCTGCATTCAATTATCAGTTGCGTACAGCATATGCTAACAGCAATAACTGTGCTGTTCTTCTGAGAAAATGTTCTTTCCCATGGTAACTGAAAAAGCAAAGTGAAAACAAACAGAGATAGAATGATGGATGTTTTAATAGGACTTTGAATAAAAACCTTGATGGCATTTCATTCATGGAGGCAGTTTATCAAGCCCCTTTATGCCTTCTGTAAAAAAAATTCCTCCAACTCATCCAAGACCAGTTTTAAATAGCATGGGAAATCATTTGTATAATTTGGTTTATTTTGTTCCTCCTAGTTAAATAATAATATTTAATTTCTCTCAAGAAGTTTCAGGAAGGAAAAATCAGGAAAAATCAGGAAGTCCATGATATCTTTTTGGTATAAAAGAAACACAAACACAAATCACAGCACCAGCTTTTTCATTTGTTTTTACTGGCAATAGCAGTTTCCCTTTGATTCCACAGGCATGCTATCCTGAGATTAAGCTCTTTTATGGTTTGAAGAATAATATAAGAGAGGTACGTAGCAGGAGCAAAGCCCCGCATTTCATCTTACTCATTCCAACAGCTCTGCGGTCAAAGGCAAAATCAGAAGCACGGCCCCTATGCTTCAGCCGTGGCAGCCTGCCCCTGAAGAACAGAGCAACATTTGTGAGAAAAATCACTTGAAGCAGTCTTACGTAATACAAACACAATTACCGACATTAAGTTCTGATGTCTTGAAGTGCAGCCAAGAGCAACACGCTACTGCCTTTTCGCTCCAGTCGTGATCTTCAGCATGCAAGCGGCCTCTGCGTGTGCCAGGGCTGAAAACAGGAAAAGAGAGATTAAAGGGGATTACGCTCAAAGCATCCAGCACATTGGCATGTGCTAAAAGAATCTGTTCATCATTGGAATATGACTTTTAGATGCCAAAAATTTAGCATTTGATGGTTTATTAACATTTACGAATGCTGTGGTTGTACTGATAGCAAAAGAAAAATTGACGGCACGAGGTGAAATGTTCACTGGAAAGGCATTTAATATGACAAACAAATATTCCTGTCTGTCTGAAAATAAAAGCACAATCACTTGTTTAGTCTCATGTTAAAGGCAGAAACAGTGCTTCCATATAGGCACTTCAGTATTAATGTTGCTAACTCAGACCAAACAAGAATATGTATTTACTTTTGTCTCCAGGTATTTGGATAGAGTAAATAGACTTAATTGACACTAAATCTGACATGAATCAATAGCTATGAGCTAAATATTCAGAATGTCAGCAGATATTTGCATCTGCACTAGATGAAAATAATCACTGTTGCATGTTGGGTACCTGTCATCCTCACTTTGCATCCAAAGCTAGTTAATATGAAATGTTTTTAGACATTTCAGTTATATCTGAATGTCGGGCTATATGATTAATATTGTGCAGGGTTACAGTATGTGTTCAAAAAGTATACATGTATGTCTCGCCAAGCATGTAGCATTAATCTGTTGTGCTGTTAAATTAAAGGTTCTGTCTACCTCTGACACTTGACTGGTTTGTACTGCTGGGGAAATCTGCAGAACCCTACAAAGGAGGGCTTCCTCTAAAAATGAAAACTTGTAAAGCTATAAGCAGAAGCAGAAACGTCTGCAAGAAGACAAAGTTTTGTAAGACTGATATAAACCAAAGGGCTGAATTTATATTTGTTTCTGTCTGAATATAAATTTTCAAAAAATTGAAAAGTTGAGCGTTGTCACTGTGGCAGGAACAAAATGCAGTCTTGAGGTCTGCCTATAAGATAGTCTTGGGACTGGTCTGAAGACCAAGCTCAGATTGGAGTACTACAACACTACTGTGTGGAGTTTATAATGTTCTCTCTGTGTCTGCATGGGCTTCCTCCGTGTTCTCCACATTTCTCCCACAATTCAAACCCATGCTTCCAGATTCCTTAGGCGTGCGTACGCGTATGAATTTGTCTGTGCAATAATCAATTAATTTTGATTATTACTTACAACATTTTGAAAGAAAAATCTCTATTTTTTATTTTATTTGTAATGTCTTATTCTTTTTTGAATTGTTCTTTTATGTTTATACTTTTGGTCATTTTAAGAATCAAATTACCACCTGCAGATCCATGACTGACAGTCAAATGCATGCTAAAAGCATGTATAAAACATTGATGAAAATATATGCTGAAATAAAGAAATAATGTTCATATGCTAACTGCCTAGTCATCATTACTGTCCTGTAGGTCCAGCTACACTGAGCCAAGAAAGTGGGAAGCTTGAATTGAGTCATTCAGGGCTGTAAGGCAGAACATATTTTCTGTCTGTGCCTAAGAATGACAAACTAGCCTGTGTGTACAGTTTTTATACCATATCTCTAATTTGTTTTTAAATCATTTCTCTATCCTTCAATACATAATGAATATGTTTCTACATATAAAGCATTTTATGGTGTTTTATACGGTATGTTTCTATATATAAAACACTATAAAGTGCAGTAAACAGTAATAAACTAAAGGAAGTCAATAGTTGGTGAGCCTTTTTCTTAAACAGTGTTCCCAGGTACAATGTGTGGAGTTTTATGAGGAAATTAGAATTCCTGGAGAATCTGAAACAGTTCTTCTGGAAACTTTGACTGTCATACTTACTTCTTTTTTTGCATGCAAAACCCAGCAGCCCTCATTATGTTTTTCTCTAAAAAGTGGTCTGTTATGCAATGTGTTGCTTTTGTTACTGACAGACAAACATTTTTGTGTAACATTTAATTTTTAGTTGGAAAAGTAACATTTGGAAATATAAAACATTTTGGTACTGACTCAGTAATGCAGAACGTCAGTACAAAAAAAACCCCATCAATATCAAAAGTTTCATTCTTCATACATCTCATCACAACCCAAGACTTTTGATAACTACTATATATATATATATCACTGATCAGGCATAACCTTATGACCACCTCCTTTTCTCTACACTCATTGTCCATGTTCTCAGTTCCACTTAGCATATAGCTGCACTTTGTACTTCTACAATTACAGACTGTAGTCCATCTGTTTCTCTACATACTTTGTTA
>JAOVVH010000010.1:19865500-19875604 GCA_028566435.1 Scorpiodoras heckelii
TGGGCTGTTCGTCACCATTTAGGAAAGTCAGTGTGATGTAGCTACTGGAAAAGGAGGCAGGAAGAGAAAACTGTTGACAAACCTGAGGGTTTGATGTGTGCATGTCAGTTGTAATCAGGACCAGAGCCAAAGCCGCCAATCTTTGTTATTTACAGATCTCAGCAGGATAAACCCAGATGTATATTTACTGCAGTTACACCTTAATTCCTTGTAAGTAGTGTATCTGCATCTCTATTACGTAACGAGCAACAAAAGAACTCAATATTAATGACTCCTAGAGGTTGATGGAAAAGGTGATTGCAACCTTCAACATTATGGAAAGAGTCTGCCATAAAGAGATAAAGCAGAACAAGACTTATAATGACCTTGAATAATTTCTTTAGGCTCTTTTTTGGTGGGAAGGTAGGTGGGTGGTATGTCTAGTCTCCACAAGATCTTATATTGTGGATATGCATCTCATTCTGACCAGTCACAAGGATTTTTTTGTTGTTGTTTTCCCCTGTGTGTGTGTGTGTGTGTGTGTGACTAGTATTTAAAAAATACGACACGCCACAGGAACAAATCTTGTATGAATATTTTGAGATTTATGGCTGGATGTATTACATAAAGCTAAATTTCCCCAGTTGTGCACTATTTGGTGTACACACACCTTTGTCATTAGTATAACAACCAGAAAAAAATCCCCTCGGATTAAAATCCAAAGTAAGAACAATTTTAGGTTTACAAAGTAAAACAAGATTGAGAAATCTTTTTAACCAAGACTTTTAAAAGATTTGCGTGCACAAACAAGTCCAGGTTTGTCTTTATGCTTGTGATTTTTTTTTCCCCTTTCCTGTTGAATATTCCTAGCTCTTCCCTAAGGTTAAGAAGTCTACCACATGCCTGTTAATCAATAAGAAATTAATCAATTATTAATTTTCATATTCAATACTTTGGCTGAATATAATACACAAACAGACTTGACTATGGAACTATGAATAGTGCTATAAACTATAAAATCTGTGTAGTTAAACATATGCCTTTAAGACCCCTGAATGAATTTCAGTTTTGCTTTTCAGATCAAACTTTTCAGACCTTTTCAGATCTTGAGTAGAAATAAAGAAATAAATAAATAAAACTGTTTATTTATTTAAAATTTTTTCTCCCGGGTTTGGAATCATCCCTCCACAGACCAAAATTATCTGAGTAAGCATGTGATTTGTGAAGGGTAAGTTTACAAAAATCAAAGCAACTCATGTTTATTGGCATCTAGTTTAACTGTGGAAGTATGCTTTGGTTGCTTTGCAATAGGCTTGTACAGAATAGATTTGTCTCTGATTGTGAAAATAAAACATGATAAATGACAATCGTCCAGAACCGACAGCCTGAAAAGGACAGGAATGTGTCCAAAAAAATTAATCGCGCAATTAAAAAAATTAATCACGTGACAGCACTAGTCATTATATAAACAGGCATTAAAAGTGATGGATCGCAAATCACTGAGATGGCACCAGTGTGAAATTCAAGAAAGACAAAAGTTGCTGAGTTTTGATAATTTTATAAAAAAAAATTTATCTTAAAGCTTGTGTTTAAGCGTATAAATAATCTTGCACCAAGCTCATTACAAAACAGGAAAGCAGTGGAGTGAAAACCAGGGGAGAAGTAAGTGGCAACTGTAAACTGCCAAGGTGCAGAACAACGTTTGCTCAGTCATCCTTTACAGTCAAAGGCGTACGATTGTGGACTTTATTACCTTCAGAAATCAAAACACAAAATGATTTGAAAGTTTTTAATATTAAGTTAAAGCAGTGGTTTAAACAGAAGCAAACCTGTGAACACTCTGTATGTAATAGTGGTAGGCCTATATGAATATAAAGATGGATTCATTATAAATGTAATCATTCGAATTGGTATGTTTTATCTATTTTAAGCATGCCATAATCTTATGCATTTTAACTTTATACATTTTGTTTTATTTCTTGTTCAAAGCCTAACCAGGGACTGGGGCTGCAAATTAGCTTGTGCTAGAAGCCTCATAAACATTACATCTGGTGCATTTTATGTAACAATGTTTATCTGTATTGTTCCTGTTAAATAAACTAAATAAATAAATAAATAAAAACTTTTTCTGAGTGTGTTGCAGCCAGGAATTTCAAAATTTGTTTATATTTAACAAATAGAATTAAGTTTGTCAATGAACGCACTTAAAATCTTTTTGTTAATTTGTCTGCTAAATTTCAGATTTCATTTTTTATAGCATTTTAAGAAAGTGTCCCAACTTTCTGTGTGAATGAGTTATTTATGAATTACAGTGAAACACAAATTTCAAATGTGAAATGCAAGACCTAATGAAGAAACTGTTAGTGGTGCGCTTCTGCAGTAAACATGATTAATCCTTTTGTTTACTGTTAATAATGTTATTGTCCCATCCCGTCCCCCCCTTTGTAAAGTGGCCTTGAATATGTGAGGTCCATTTTTTAAATCGAACTTATTATTATTATATTATTATAAACATATTGCTACATATCTATTGGTATGCCCTTGCTTCCATAAGAAACATCAGTAACTCTGTCATAGTCCTAAGTTTCACACCCATGCACATGGGACTTGTCAGGACGTTTCCTGATTGATTAGTACGGTTGGACTGTTTGTCTGAAGTCTGAAATCATGAACCATTGCTGTTTTAATCTGGACATTTATCAGCACATAAAGACAATTTACCTGAAGTATTCTGAAAATATGTTTAATGCAATGATTTTTTTTATGTGTGCATGTGTTTGATCAGGCAGTTAAAGATGAAAGTGTGGAAAATATGAAAAGATTAAAATTACTCGTTCCCTCCCTTTCTTAGTCTGAATTTGGACAGCCCTTTTTCTCTCTCTCATCACTGTAATTAGCTTCATCACTGACCATCAAAGGAAAACCTTGAGTAGATCAATGCGGTGAAATTAAACTTACAAGCACGCACAGTAAATAGACGATGAAAATACATCGTGTGGGAAATGATCAAGGTTGTCAGAGGCCACACAAAGACTAGGACTGGACACTCTGTGGTTTCTTATCTACCATTTTGTTTTGTCCGTGGAAGCGCAGGTGTCTGTTCCTGAGTGTCAGCTAATGAACATACGGTGTACTGTCTGAAACACCACTCAACTAACATCTTACCTCGGGTCCCAGAGTCAAGTTCTGCACATGAGCAGGAGTTTCAGAGCTGCCACATGATTGGCTGATTAGATAACTGTATGAATCACCTGGTTTTTTTTTTCAGTATTCACCTGTCTAGCTTCGGTGAGTCTGTGCCCATGATGGCCTCAGATTCTTGTTCTTGGTTGACAGGTGTGGATCCTGATGATGTCTTTACTGTTGTAGCTCATCCACCATAAGGTTTTGTTGTGTTGTGTGCTCTGAGATGCTTTTCTGCTCACCAGTCTGATTATTCTCTGTTTTCTCTCATCAACAAGGCATTTCCACCCACAGAACTGTCACTCAGTCAGTGTTTTTTTTGTTTTTCGCACCATTCTGTGTAAACTCTAAAGACTTTGTTGTGTGTGAAATTCTCAGATAAGCAGTTACTGAAATATTCAAACCCTTCTAGCTCCAAAAAGCAGGCTATGGTCATAGAGATCACTTTCTTTTCTCCACTCTCATGTTTGATGTGAACATAAACTGAAGCTTGACCTGTATCTGCCCGATTTTATACATTGCACTGCTGATTGGCTAATTAACTAACTGCATAATGAGCACGTGTTCCTATTAAAGTGGACGACAGCATTGCTGACTAATGCTTGCATTATACTGTCTAGCTACATACCATTTGTTCTTCAGATCAGGCAAGCATCAATCCTTATATGATGGGCGTGGTAGCCTGGGTGTCACTATCTCAGCCTTCCTTCTGTGCCATGGCTAACGTTGTTTCACGGCTGGCTAAACTTTGAGATGTGCGAGCATCCATGTGTGCTGCAGCGAAGAGAAGGTACTGTGAATGATTGGTGGTGACGGTGCGACAGGCGGTGGGCTGTGGCCCTGATTCTGTCTGCTTCACCAGCTGGACCTTCCATCACATACATCAGGTTGGTTTAAAATGGCTGCAGCTCAGCAAGTTCAACTACAACACACTTTCCGAGATTAGACAAGACGAGAAATTAGTTCCCTCAGGTGCTGACTGCATGAGAGAAAGGGCTACTAGAGAAAGGGGTTGGTTTCTTTTTATTTTGGTACAGGCAATGTTTCTTAAATCGATTAAAGGTTGCGGCGGCGTTTTACAGCCTAGTCTGTGTCCACTAAATCTCACAGTGTGCAGGTATTATTACCACAGCAGCTCGCTGGTGGTCATATAGTTTTTGTCAAAGGATTTTTTTTTTTTCCTTTTTCCATTTTTTTCCCCCACGAGTATCTGGCTGACGATATCATGCTTCACCAATCCACATGAAACTTGGTATGGTTTTAGTCCCACATGTCTGATACTGAATATAAAGTTTCTGTCCTTAGGTGTGTTTTGCCTTTCATACTAATGCTCCCTGAAGTGGGGTATTCTCAAAGCACTTGTTGGCCAATATCTCGAAAACTGTTTTGCCTAAAGTTGACTGAATTCTTCAAATCTGTTGTTATGATCTGTCCTTTTAGAGATTGAAGCATTTTGTGGCCACAGATTTAGTTGAGCATGCATACCACAAAAATAGAAGAAAATACTGAAGACAGAAAACTTGCATGTTGGTTTAATGTTCTAGCACAACTGGATAAAACTGAGAAAAGAACAGCTTTAGTAGGACATTTGCTTTGTCATATCTTAAGACCTTTATCATTACAGTTTTGAATTAGCATTAAGCCTATGTAGTTTAGATTTACATTTACATTTATGGCATTTAACAAACGCTGTTATCCAGACTGACTTATAAAAGTGATTGGTCATTAACTTGGAATATCCAAAGCTAGTGCTGGTAGACCTTTGAGCTATGATACTGCTAGAAATGCCATACAATGTCTAATACAAACGTTACAAGCAGAACAAGTCCTATAACACAAAACTACACAATTCCAGTGAAGAACAATACATCGTCAATGCAACAACTGCTGTAAGTTCGGTAAGAGCTTTGAGTTAGTGCTCGTTCAAGTGCTCTCGAAAGAAGTGGGTCTTCAGTCAGCGTTTGAAGACAGCAAGTGACACCGGACACTCAGGGGGAGTTCACTGACACCATCTTGGTGCCAGGTCAGAGAAAGTCTGGATGCTTGCCTCCCATGTATTCTGGATGATGGTGATTCAAGTTGAGCCATACTTGAGGCACAAAGGGCTCTGGGTGCACATTGGGCTTTGACCATTGCCATCAGGTAGGGAGGGGCTGGACCATTTTTGGCTTTGTAGGCCAGCGATAGGGTTTTGTATCTGAATCTGGCTGCTGAAGGAAGCCAGTGAAGGGTACGTAGCAACGGTAGTTGAGCACAGAAAAATAGTGATCATATATTCTGCAGATATGGTGTGTAGAGACACGGCTGTAACCACAGTCAGAATCTTTAATGAGGTTCACATTGCAGAAATGTGACCCACTTCGTTTTTAATATACCACAATGTCTCAATTCCATTCTTCCATAAAGTCCTCTGACTCAGGTTAGACTGTTTAATTTTATTGCTTTAATTATCATTAGTTTACAGGTGTCTTGTTCTTCCTTTATTTTCCCTTTCTCTGTAGCTTCTTCTCACTGATTACAGAAAAAGCATACATTAATGCAGCTAAGCAGGAGTACAGCCGCGAAAGCTACTGCAATCAGATAACGTGGCTACGGATTTGGCTACAAAGTTATGAATAGTTTGCATTTTTCACATCCCAATTGGCCACATATGCAGATTTAAAATATATATTCTCACATAAACTCAAATATTTACAAATACAAAACATTTTATTAGGAACACCGGTACACCTCTTCATGTATTTATCTAATTAGCCAGTCATGTGACAGCCGTGCAGTGCATAACATCTTGCAGATATGGGCCATCAACTTCAAGTAATGTTCACATCAGCCATCGGAATGAGGGGAAAATGGGATTTTAGTGATTTTGACCATATCAGATATTAGTCTAAAATAACCTGTAATAACTCAACAACTTGTGAGAGCTAAACGTAATGGATGATTACCTATCTGTGGGTTAGCTGTGAACCGGTGATCACTGATGATTGAGTTTTGGAATAGAAATTTCTTTTCTCATAGTATAGTGACAGAATGTAGCCTCCTATCAGGACGTGACTGTTTCCATATTGAATTTGTTATACTATATGGGAGGTTAAAAAAAAATCAAACATGCTCTTCTACTTTAGATCTATATCCTCGTAGCTAGTAAGAGCATTGTATAGAGATCATGTTGAAAACACAGGAGTATTACATTAATGTCATCAAGCTGTATCCAAGTTTAATAGATCAGTGTGTTTGTGTTGGATAAATGATACTGCTATTTAGTTTTGAAGTCTGAGCAGGTAAAATGAAAAGATTTCTGTTGCATAAGCAGATATTTTCAGCAGTACTCACCAGTGCTTGAGTTAAAGTGTGCGTGTGTCTAAATGTGCACACACACACACTGGTATTGTCTTTCGTCAGTAAAGAAAATAATTGGAAAGCATCCGTGTGTTCATCTGCCTACGCAGTGGCACAATGTCATTTGGTTGATGATGGGTATGAGTTTTAACCGCGGTGTTAATGGGCCATTATGCTTTTCTCTGTGCTTAAGCACCATCCACTGGAACAGTCATTTTAAGGGCAGTTTATTTCCCTGAACGCATGTTCCAGTTCTTGTTCGTTTCATCTTCCGGTCTTCAGACACATTGTCTGAGAGAGCAGTAATTATCCTTGAAGTGTAGTATACAGTGCCTTTTCTGTTTTTATTTTCCATAAGCCATGTCATGTCATTTGCCCTACAATCATGTAATATCTAATCTTCACGCTATTTGTCCTTTAAAGATTACAGTAAAGATTGGTTTTCTGTGTCTGTTGGTTTAAGAGGTTTTACTGCTCTAATTTCCGGGACCTGGACCAGCAAAGTATACCATGTCCCATCTTCATTTTAATCAGTTTAATATAGATTGTGCCTGGCGTTTTTCCTTCAATAAAGAAGTGCATGAACACATTAAAAAGTGCATCTATGATGAAGCGTGTGTGCAGCACAGTAATGAACTGGGTTTCTGGGTTACAGTGATGCGGTTATACAGTAGCCTATGTTGGGAAAAAATCCAACAGATACAGTGGATCATATTAAATCTAAAAACAAGACAAGCTGTTTGGATAAATGGCAAAAACGGCAGTAGTGCTTTAAAAAGAGCAGAAATTAAACAGTGCATATGGGCATTAAAGTAAAATAAACAGTGTGAAAGTTTAAAATGTGTTTAACGTGACGCGGCAGGAAGTGAATTGGGAAGGAAGTCTTGTCGAGAAATGTGATGACTTGGAGTTCGAAACTGTCCATTAGGCAGCTGGTACTGGACAAGATGCTCAGCTAGCCTTTGCCAGATGGCAGTGATGTGAATAGGTCCTGGCTGGGTTGTGTTGCTTGATGATACTTCTCACCTTCCTCTCATTGCTTTTCATGGAGATATCAGAGATGAGTGGGAATAGTGACTTAGTGATCCACAGCTGCTGGAATCTCAGGGAAATATTGCAAAAAATTCACAAACGTTCACAAAAGTGGACAAATGCTAAAACCTTTTAGCTAGAAAATCAGAGACACAAGTTTTGGTTGCCCAGACACTGACTAAGCTGATAATATATGATGATAATTTATAATATAAATAATAATATGGTGAGCAAGTTCGCTATTAAAGTATGTTAATGCAGGCTATGAGAAACGAAGAAGCTGAAGATTATTATCCTATTGTAGCCAAGTTTCTAATCAGTATATTGTATTTTTTGTGTCATAGACAGTAAGTTGTTGGTGAATGTTTTGGCAGTGAGCTGCAGTTTTCTCTCCTTGTATCGCATGCTAAAAATATCCTAGTCTAACTTGTGTCTTCATTCTTCTCTCATTATGTTTAACCATGAAGTGAATACATGCTGGAGAGTTGTACAACAAAAGTTATTTTGTGAAACTGATTAGGAAGTATGATTTCCTTGTCTGGTTGGTGAACCTGCTTGTCTGCCAGCCAGCTATGAGTAAAAGACTAACAGTCCAGAAACAAATTTGCTTGTTCCAGGGTCACAGGCTACTGATTTGTTTAACCCCTTAATGATTCAGGAGTGTGCCATGAGACGTCTACCAGCGTTAATTGTTTGAAAGTGTTGTGTGAGGTCGTTTTTTTCACCAATTCAGAAGTATAGCCAAACTTAAAATCATTTTTTGAGTCCTTTTATAGATTATATGTCTTGTGACCTGTATGTCCTTGGCTTGTCATCAGTAGCTCAGGCCATTATGCTTGGCTTGATTTGTTTCATGCTTTGTGTTTTAAGTTGATTTCTTGTGCAGCACTTTGGCCGACACTTGCTGTCTTTTAAATGTGCTATAAAAATAAAGGTGACTTGACTTGAAAACATTTTCACATATCAATTTTAATGAGGAAGCAGTAGGTTGACTGAAATCACCTGAATTAACCTCCATTCTGACCTTCTAACCTGGAAGAACATTGCATGCATTTTGTTCTACTGATTCCTAGCAAAGATTCTTTCAACTACTTTTTATCAGATTACAGAATGAGCATCACTTGTGAGAAAAGTGCTAACCGGGACCAGATGCTGCAGTTAAGCACATTTGCTCTTGTTTCGCAAGTCTCAGTATATGCAGAATGCCATTAATGTTATTTACTAAAACATATAAGCCTGTATAAGCTGTATTTATTTATAGAGTGATTCGCCTGTAAGTAAAATTAGCCTACGTTCTTTTACGTTAGATTAAAGAAACTCTGATAATACCAATCTGTTCACTAGCCCAAGGGTTTGCAGACGTTTTGTAGTTTTGTATTTCCTGTACGTTCCATCAACAGAACACGTTGGGTTCAAGGTGACAATATTTTTAGACCTACTTGTTTTATACTTAATGACAATTTGATTAAAATCATTAAATTTAAGACGAGCCTTCAGATAACTATAAGAACTCAATAATACTTATAATAGCTTTAATAATGATGGATTGTGATTTCTATTACTGTAATTAATTTTAAGAAACCATGAGCCCCCTGGCTGTTCTTCACTCCCGAGGACCACTATGTTATCTTACTTATTGTTTGAATACAAAACATTTATATCTGGGAAAAGGGTTTGTATTTACACTGTTGGTTCCTGAGTATCATGCATTTTTTAACTTAGGATAATTTTGTATGATTTCACTGATGGTTTGATCTTTCCTACAATTGCTTTGAGTTCCACTTGTGTCTAAGAGCCATGACAAAATTTAGCTGTTTGCTGCCTCTAGGCCCTCAGACTAAAACTCAGTTTAATGAGTGCCAGTGTATCCTGGGGAAATGTCCTGTGAGCCGTTTAATGATGTTGCAAATGAGCGTCCATCATTGTGTAGGTCATCAGTGTCCTCTTCATTTCATTTTTGATTCAAAAGGAGACACTTTGTCTTCTTCAGTTGTGGTATGGTTGTACCCAGTTTTTCATCAACGTCGTGTACATTTATGTCATTTACACAATTTCAGTACAGGATGTGGCCTCAGATGTGCGATGACACAGAGAGAGACATGTCTGCTACACTGATTTGATCCAACAGATTCATTTTCCGATTCAATAAGCTCCACCTTCATATCACATTCTTTAAGATTCAGTCTGCATGTAAACATTGTAACCTCCACTGCCAAAATTATTTATTAAAACTAATACAAAATATGGCTCAACTTTGTACTAAATATCACTCAAGAATGCATTAATGGTATAATAACGGTGAGGCATCTGAATATGCGGTTCACATAAACACCCCGATATTGACTTGTTTCAACAAAACGAGACGGAATCATTATATCATTACTAAGAATCACGAGTCATTGAATCACTGAAAAAATTGGTTTTGCAGATATACACTGGGGTCAGAAATAAAATCCGAAATAACCAGAAGTTTTTAGAATTTTGAAAGTAAAGTTATACAGGGGTTGGACAATGAAACTGAAACACCTGGTTTTAGACCACAATAATTTATTAGTATGGTGTAGGGCCTCC
>JAOVVH010000010.1:19875704-19890944 GCA_028566435.1 Scorpiodoras heckelii
CTGCTCTTACTGGTGCAATGTACAATTAATGAAGATTGGCCACCAGGCTGGTACAATTTAGCCATGAAACCTCCCACACTAAAATGACAGGTGTTTCAGTTTCATTGTCCAACCCCTGTATGTTATAATATCATGAGTATTTAATATTTAAGATTCTGCACCATTTCTATGTCTATACAGTGTGTAAGCAAATCTGTGATCTGAATCATTTTATTCACCATATATTTACACATGAATCTAAGTCATTTTTTAAGTCATCTGGTTGTTTGGTCACAACACAATACATTCAACACACACATCCTAATATACAAATATTAAATGGTAGGCTCAGTCGCAGTGTACATTACAGTGGAAGTAGAAATAGCAGCTGGATGTAGTTCAGGGTGCATTAAACAAGGTGGAACAATTCTGATATATAATAAATAATAGCAGTGAGGTATAGTAATGACGATATTAATACATAGTACTATTACAAATATTAATACATAGTACTATTACATATACTATGAACACAATAATGATTATAGTAAGCATAGTGCACACTGTCATTAAAGCAAAAAGGGGACATACCAAATACTAATAAATTCTGAAATTCATGTAAATATTCATATTCTTGTAAATTCACATTCAAGTTGTATTCACATTCATGTCCATGTAAATATATCATGTAATATTCATATAAGATTCTAAGTTTACGTTGTTGTCAGTTGTGTTATTATACACATTAAGATAATGAAAAATACAAGCATTATCACTAGTGGTCTTATTTTTTGGACCCTGGCTGTAGTTATTTTTATATTTCCAACAGTACTAAAACATTTTTTTTTTTCTTGGACCATATTTATTAGCAGAAATAAAATAATTTTTTTATTGTTCCATGGAATAAATGGAGACTAAACACTAAATACTACACTGACTATAAAAGTATAATTTTTCTCAATTCATTTGTTTCCTTACTGAACATAAAACTAAATTGCACTGTACAGAAAACAGTCTCTGCAGCACTAATAAACTCAAAATGCCCATGAACAATCTGGTTTTCTAGCTGGTAGAATTCCAACTCGTTTGCTATTTCACCGACACCAGTTTGTTCTGTGTTTACCACTTTAGTAACGTACCACTAAAATCTAGAAACCGTTAAAAAGGCAAAAGATTGCGAGCGCCGTGTGCACTTGACCCCCTGCTCCCACTGCGCTTCTCTGTAAGCAACATCACCAACTGCAGTTGGCAAGCGGCGTGCAGCTGAAAGCCTGTTTTTGAGACGCGCACACGGAGAGCGAGATCTGAAGCACATCCTCTTCTTCACTGACACAGCTGTGTGTGACACAGCAGCTGTGTCTTTCTCCTGCTGTCATCTCTTACTGCTTTTCTGTAGAATGGAAGTCACTTTGTGTTGTAAATGAAGATGAGAAACGTGGGGCTGTAGGATTGTTTCTGTTCCACCAGTGACAATACTACATTTATTTAATAACAAGTGTATTGTGCGGTTCTATTCGGACAGGAGTGGTCTTTCACAGGCTGACTCTACCCCTGTCTACATGACACAAGGGGTCACTAATTGGTGTGATGAGCATGAAAATGATGTAAATCCTATGCTATGACCTTCACAGACACCAGATCTCAACCCAGTTGAACACTTACTGATCCACTGTCTCACTATAAGCCTACACACTAGCTTGTGTATATGTGTTTAGTTGTCTTTTTTGTGATTTATCTTTATCTACATTTATTAATTAAATGCAAGTTATTTTTAATAATCATTACCTTTCCCCAATTTTAGGTGACTCCTTCACTCAGTTCAGGTTTTCTGAGGAGAAAGACTGGGAGATGGATTCACTAGGAACTAGTCAGGTACCTGTATCTCCTACACAAAACACAAGCATATTAGCTTTACTGTAAAATGTAAAAAAAAAAAAAAAAAAAACTTTGACTGCTCCAGCACGTGAACTGATAATGTATACCACTGCCTGACATTGTGTATCTGAGCTTGATGGAATGAGTTTGAAATGTTTTGTGGCCTCAGGTTTTGAATTTAATAGTGTGACTGGGACGCCGGGAAAAATCAGCAACCAGTCGAATAACTGCATCATTGTGCTGCACAGAAGATCCAAAATGGTTGCTCATGTGCAGCTATTAGGTTTTACTGTTACAGTTCCTAAACTTATTCCACAAACACAAGGTGGCCATTGTTCCATAAATATAAGCTGGTGGTACAATACTATTGTTTTTACCGTGCAATTCAGTCACACGTCAGGGCTCAGTCTACTTCCTGATATGTTTCTGGAGGTGCAAGGACACCAGAGAACCTAGAGGAATCCACATTAATCACAGGGATATCATACAAGACATTAACCTGGAAATACATTAACCTGAGCTCAGAATCGAAACCAGGGACCCTGGAGTAGTGAGGCAGTAAAACTACCCACTGCACCATCATGCTGTTTTTTACATCACCATCCTACATCCACCATCTTACCACCATCCACCATTTTACATCCACCATCCTACACTGGTCATGCCTGTACCACCAGAACATACAGTATAAGCATGCATAGTACACATTTTCGACACTGCTGACCAATCCCACCTGCTTCTACAGTTATCTTGTTATTGTTATACTCACCCAGACTATTTTCTAATGAACTTACTTGGTTCTGTTTCCCAAAATTAGAAAAGGAAAAAAGCCATTTAAACCACAGTGACTGCAGGGACCAGGACAAAAGCATTTACAGGATGAATGAATAGTAACTTATTTGCAGGGTAAACGTAGAATAAATGCATTTAATCCTTACAGTACCACATTTCATCCAGCATCTGATCATGATTAATGTTGTGTTTTTGTCCCTTGAGTTTCTTATCTGATTGAGCGTAAAAACAACCTTTATTGGGTCCCACAGCATTGCAGTCCTGATGCACACCTCTAATGGGAACTGTACTTTTTTTTCCTAGTGTGACTGTTGCACACACATTCAATATTTTGATTCAGGAAAAACCAGAAATTATACCTTGCCTTTTTTATTTCATTGTTTTCATTGCTTAGTCACTAGCGTTCACATTTGAATGCATTTCTTGCACTGTAACTTGCTTCCTTCTTATTTCTTTATGACTCAAGCTGTCCAGGTGACAAATGCTGTATTGCTAAATGTCTCTGTTTTAAATATGGTGTTATGGTGTTATTCAAACTGACAGACTGACGTTGGATTCTGTGCAGGTGCCTGCTCTGTTTGTAGACCTGGACGCTTTAGCTCTTTCTCTTCAGGAGCTGCCACTGCACCAAAGGCTTGACCTGGAGCCCAGTCTTGTTCAGGTAAAAAAAATAAAATAAAATAAAAAAGACAGGTTTTACTTTTGGTAGAATAAAGTTAATCAGTGTCTCATTTGGTGCTGCTTTTGTCACTTCAGGATGCAACTCCTGTAGAACTTCCCTCAGTAGGGGTACTGAAAAAAATGGATCCAGTACTCAGTGGATTTAAGCCTCCTGCTCCAGCACACTCTGATCAAGAGCCAGGCTCACAAGGATCACTACTTGTGAAGCCTGTTCCAGTCACCACCGTGTGCTCACACACCTCCACTGCAGTGATCAGCCCCGTGGACGATGCTGACGAAGAACTGGATCTTCTCTTGGGACTACAGAAACTTACAACCGGCCATTCTTTAGCCGAGTCAGAGACCTCAGATGCTGTAGAGGACATGTCTGCTTGCTCAGAGAACGGTGAGTGCTCAGGCTGATGCATTAAAATGTGTTCATACCACAGTGCTATTGAATACTTGAATCTTATTGGCTAGAATGTGAAACGTATCGGCTTGCAGTCATGCTGTTGTACTGAATATCAGCAAACCCGGCTACCTTTCACACAACGGTTCTGAGAGCACAAAAGATGAACTGACATTTTAGAGGCAATATGGTCGAATATTTGGAACTCTTGGAACATCTCTTGTATAACAGTATTAAATTCAAGTAGCTGTTATACATCAAATGTAACTGTGAATCTTTACAGTTCGTTAATAAATTAAAAATTGTAATAGTTGGCAAATTCGCTGTCGTATAAGAGGAATAAAAATTATGGGACATGCTGTTATTGGAAAATAATCAATTTCAGGGTGGTAATGGTTCACACCACAATCTCCTTGATGCTTTTCCTACAACAGCCCACTCCAAAGTCTGTTGTTCCTTATTTGTTGTGACTTTGTCTTCATGATGTTTGATGATTTCAGCTGCGACGCTGGTAGAGGAGCTGGAAGAACAGGTGGTTGAGGAGCACCAGGCAGTAATAGAAGAAGACACTAATAGGAACCAGCAGAAGCCTGAAGAGTTGCAGCAGAAGTCAGAGCCAGTGAAGCAGGAGATGACTGAGGACGATCTAGAAGACTGGCTAGACAGCATGATCTCCTAAACGACCTTGGTACGTTGAAAAGCAATTCTGGACATGAACAATGAGAGTGCACTGCTATCTGCAAGGAAACCTGCATGTTGGTATGGTCCTCCTTTTAAAAGCCTCGTCTCTGAGCATCCATCCCTATCAAAATCTATGAGGAAATAAATAACCTGCTGTTAATGGTGACTGATGAAGGCAGATGTCATTACTAATGTGAGGTGTGAATCAGTGCAGTCTGGATTATGAGCTGTGTATCTGTGCAATAAATGACAGGTGGGATTTATTGCATTGATCACTTTATTGAGTTGTTTTGTCCTCTTCTCTAAAAACGAAACACAATTCACCAAAGCTTCTACTTACATACAAATGGCCAAACAATAATGGTTGTTGAAAAATTTCATCTTGTTTCTGTTAGTGTGTTACGCTATGTTGTGTTATGTTCTCAGCTTTCAGTTCTCATATTGATTTCCTTTAACACCAGCAGAGATAGTAAGCTCGTAAGCTTTGGCTATTTAAAAGAAATCAAGCAAAACATAAAAGCAATTGTGCATTACTTAAGCAACAAAACTAATCTAAGTAAGTTCACCTAAAATACAGGCTTGCTACATGTATGAGGAGGGACAAAATGCTTTGCATAGGTTCTTTCATAAGGCACTTTGTTGTTAAATGAACTAATGGGCTCATGGATCTAAGTTTTTCCTTTGACATTCCGCGTCATAAATGTTCAATGTTCAAACAAGAAAAGGATGTTGTGCATATTTGTTCATTCACTTAGCGTATCTAAGGAATACTTTACTCAAAAAATATTTCAGCTATTAATGATAGGTAGCTAGTAGGTTCCTGTTAGCATTATGTGAAATACAGTGGGCCAACTGGTCCTGACTACCATCATTCACCGATAGCTTTTTTTTCTTTTTTTTTCCTTTTTTGTTTTTTTTCTAGGTGTAACATTTCTCAAGTGTGTGTTCTCACAGCTCACTGCACAGTGGATAAAAGGCAATAAAATATCAAAAGAACCAATGAGGTCTTTAAAAGATTAAACATCATGTTTTGCAGGTTGGAATTTGGCACCATGTTTGTGTGTTTACATTTCACATTTGTGGCTTGATGTCTTTGTCCTAAATAGGTGATAAGTCTCATATCCAGTAGCCGTGCTTTTAAATGAAAGGAATCGTCAGCAGCATGTTTTGCACTACTTTGAGTTTCTTATTTGATTTTCTTGTTCAGGTTGGAGTTTCGAATCTCATTAGCGTGCGGGTAAAGGGCAGTTGCATTCCCTCTAGCCCAACTGGTCCTCGTATTGTTTGCGGAAGCAGTCTCCAGCAGGGAAGAAGTCCCAGCACCTCTCCTGATACATCTTCCATACATAGGACTCCTGTGGATAAACGAGAACAACACAATGGCAGCACAACCTTTATTGTCATTTTCGTTTTTATTCAAGAGAGGAGAGGTTTATTATGTGGACGCACCTGACCCGTATGTTCAGTTTCATCTTTATTAATGAGATACATCAGGAAGAATCTGTCAAAGGAGACACAAGAGAGTTAGGCTCAGTGAAATGGAGAATATCCATTTTAACATGTTACAGTGGCTTCCCATTTCCGCCAATGGTCCATTTCAGGAACAGCACATTTTCAGAGTTGGACTGATCATGTATCCATCTGTAGGTGTAATGAAGGGGGTACTGTACTCACAGATAGTTGGCCAAGTTGTGCTCTTGTAGAGTATGGGTCTCAAAGCCATGTGGTGTGGTGTCAAAGTAGTCATTTCCAATTCCACAGATGAAACATTTTGTCTAATTTAGGAGGAAAAAGTATGAAACTTTGAATTTGTCTTTACTTCAGTCAGGTAAGGAGTGAAACATGATGCAGCATGCTCTTATAGGAAAATCATCAATGATGGGCTGGCTGTGGAAGCAGTTTGTCAATGCTAACAATTGTTTATTAATGAATAACACTTAATGAATGAAACATTGTTCTTTTTATCTGTTTATAGTTACAGTGGATACAAAAAGTCTACACATTCATGCTAAAATGCCAGGTTTTTGTGATGTAAAAAAAAAAAAAAAAGGCCAAGATAATGTGACCTATATTCTATGCAGTTCAACTGAAAAACAAACTGAAATAATTTAGAGGGGAAAAATAAAAATGAAAACTAAAATGATGTGGTTGCATAAGTGTAGTATAACTGGGGATGTGGCTGTGTTCAGAATTAACCAATCGCATTCAAAGTCATGTTAAATAGTAATCAGTACACACCTGCCATCAGTTAAAGTGACTCTGATTAAACACATATAATGTTCAAATATTCTGGTAGGTTTTTCTTGACATTTACTCAGTTGAATCTTACAACAAAAAGCTTAAAAGAGTCCACAATGAGCTTTAAAAAAGCATCAAAGGGATGTCAAAGGTAACAGAAATACAAAAATACAAAAAAAATTCCAAGGCATTAGATATACCATGGAACACAGTGACGCTAGTCATCAACAAGTCGATAAAATATGGCACAACAGTGAACTGCATATCCCTACAAAACTGAGGGAAACAAAAGAAGAAAACTGGTCCAGGAAGCTGCCAAGAGGCCTACAGCAACATTAAAGGAGCTGCAGGAATGTCTGACAAGTACTGGTTGTGCACTACATGTGACAACATCTCCCGTATTCTTCATAGGTCTGGGCTATGGGGTAGGATGGCAAGACAGAAACCTTTTCTTACAAAGAAAAACATCCAAAAGCCCGGCTACGTTTAGCGAAAACCTACATCAGGTCTGTCAAAAGCATGTGGGGAAAATGTGACTGATGACACCAAGGTCTTTTTTTTTTTGGCCATAATTCTAAAAGGAATTTTTGGTGCAAAAGCAAAACTGTGCAGCACCAAAAGAACACCATTCCCACAGTGAAACATGGTGGTGGCAGTATTATGCTTTGGGGCTGTTTTTACACCACCAATCCCTGGCATTTTGTAAGGGCTGTGTAAAATTTTTATATCCACTATACATTGTTATGGATCTTTTGTGAAACAAGTTTGCTCCTGTCATCACTTATAACAGCTATAAATAGTGATTCCCTAATCAGCCCTTTTCTCTGTCGTAACAAGACCAAAGATGAAGCTTGTATGTTGGTAAGAAACCAGAAAGCACAAAGAGTTCCATCCTAAAGACTATCTGATAACATTGCTAACTGTCAGAGATAAAACTATAACTAAGTCCTGACACTGGAGATTGCTTCTATAAATACTAAACAAACATCTCATAGAAAGCTTTGCCAACCAGTGTAAGCAATTACACTGTACCAATGTATTAGAATGAGCACAAAATATACAATTTGTGGTCAGAACAAACATCAGAGCCATGGTGATATATATAATTAATCAACACCTGATCAATCAGAATTGAATGTTTAACTGTGCTGTGATGAAATGTATCATTACGGTCAATTTAAAAAATAATAGCAAAAGTAAAAGATGCACAATGTACTCACCTCCATGTCCTCCTTCACTTGTTCCTGCTGATCTCTCAACTCGCCAAAAGCATCAATAATCAAACCTAGTTCGAAACGTAAAGCAAATGGCTATTATTTCAGCAACACCACCAAGCACCACTTATATTGAGAATTTCAAATAACAGGCTTCAGTAATTTCTTGGACATGGATAAACTGATTATAATTCTTTAGTTTTTGACAAGGTACACTGACATTCTTAGGTTATGTGAAGCATCATGTACATGATGTCCATATACTGCGACATGTTGTCACTGATATATCTGTTATATCAGTACGGCAGAACAAAATGCATCAGTGCCAAATTAGATGCCGATCCAGTGTTTTAGTCCAGTATCAGATCCATGCATCCCTATTCTCAGACCAATCCTATACATTCTCCAAATGTCTGTGATGTACAGAAATTAGATAGCAACTGCATGCAACTGGACTATTATTTCTTATTAGACAGGTTCCAACAGCTCTTACCCTGAATGATGGCCAGCAGGATGACAATGACAAAGAAGAAGAAAGTAATGTCAAAGAGGATGCGGTAAAGCTCATAAGGGTCGCCGGCTGGGTCCTCAATCTCATCACCGATGCCTCCACCAGCTCTCACACCCACGTACATGTGGAATAGGTAGCACTGAGGAGAAATATAGGGACTTCGTTCCATCAAACACTGATTTTCCTCTATTTTCTAATTGAGGTATACTTAGTTACATTTTCTGGTTAATAATCATTTGCTACCAGATGCAAAGCAAAGAACTGAGCCTTAACTCACAGTCATCATATCATCACACTTCATGTCGGGCTCATCCTCATCCTCGCTCTTGTTGTAGAACTTGCGGAAGAAGTTGAACGCCACAACAGTGTACAGGTAAACCACGACTGCAAGCAGGCCCACAGTCAACACCAGCTGTTTAAATAAGGAGCAGAGGGATGTCCGTTTCAGGTTCACACACATACCGGTACACGCTTTGCTTTTCAAGGCTGACACACATGCACCCCCTGGTGGCAGAGACTTGCCTGTTTGCCGTTGTGAGTTACAGAGGACAGGATAGTTCTCAAGGTCTTGAAGCCCATGGCAATATCCAGCAAGTGAGCAGCAAAGAAGAAGTTATTGTAATGGCCCAGAATGGACATGGTGGTGTACCAGATCAGGTAAAGGTAAGACTGCATCAAGAGAAAAATATTTTCTGGTGAATGTACACTCAGTGACCACTCTTTTATAAATGTGTGTACAATTTTCTAATCAACCATTCCTGTTGCAGCAGCACAATGCATAAAAGCTGGCATGACCTGGCATGATTTTGGTGCCAAACAGTCTGGTTTGAGTATTACAGAAACTTTCAGATCTCTTAGGAGATCACCTGATCTTTTTCCAGTCTTCAACTAGCCAGTTTCGGTGAGTCTGTGCCCACTGATCCTGTTCTTGGCTCACCTCAAGTTTTGACATGTTGGGAGATGCTTTTCTTTACACCACAAGTATAAAGTGTGGAGTTCAGCAATATACTCAGCTCCATACAAATTTCCATATTTACTGATTGTTACGGTTGTATGTGTTCTGTGCCCTTTTTGTCAGGAGTGGAACCTGATGTAGTCTTCTGTTGTTGTAGCTCATCCACCTCAACACCACCTCACCTCAAGGTTATGGATTTGGAGATGCTTTTTTTGTAATACTATAGCCTTCACTATGGCTTGGACCAGTCTGGCTTTTCTCTTTTGACCCTCTCTCATCAATAAGGCGTTTCTACCTGCAGGACTGCCATTCACTGGACATTTTTCACACCATTTTGTGTAAACTGTAGAGACAGTTGTGTGTGAATATCCCAGAGGATCATCAGTTTCTAAAACATTCAAATCAGCCTATCAGGTACCAACAATGAAGCCGTGGTCAGTCATTAAGATCACACTTTTCCCATTTTGATGTTTGATGTGAGCATTAACTGAAGCTCTTGACCTGTATCTGCATGTTTTTTGTGTTGTGCTGCTGTCACATGATTGACTGATTGGATAATTGCATAAATGAGCAGGTGTGCAGGTGTTCCTGTTAAAGTAGCAGGTGAGTATATAAGTCGTAAAGCATATTACGCTGAAGTACCAGAAAAATTGGCACTGGAGCCTATGCAACATACATAGCAACATCACCTATGCATGTCACTGGTTGCATCTGGCAGTGTGTATATAAAGCAATAGACATCTATGGAAGCTTCTGGAGTTGTTTCCACCGTGAGAATGGCAAGTTATCACGATTTTGCGTTTTTCAATGCGGTTTAATAGTTGGAGCTCGTGAGATGGGTCATAGCATTTCAGAGGCAGAAGCAAAGTTTGCATTTTCGGGTATGAGCGTTTCAAGGGTGTACCGTCACTACAAGAATTCCGGCAAAACCTCGAACTTACAACAGCAGCGTGGCTGTAAAAAGACTGTGGGTGAACGTGACCAGTATCTGCTGGCAAGAACACGATAGGTGCACAACACTGCCTCAAGTAACAACAGAATTCAATGCTGGATCAGTGTGAGGACTGTTCAACGTTCCCTCCAAGATCCCATGGGGGACCTACCAGTTTTTCTGGCACCTCAGTGTATATAAGTCTTAGTAATAGGTAAAGCATATTATATCATAAGACTGGTTTGGTGTTTTACATACATTGTCAGTTAGGACAACTCCCATTTTCCAGATGTGGTACTTCGTGTCAATAGAGCTCAACCTGCAATTGAAATGGAGAACAATGTCGGAAAAAAAGCGGTAGAAACCATCAGTTAATTTTTATCTGTGTATTTGATTGAAGCTCACCAGGACAACAGAGAAGCCTCTTTCACCACAGCTTCCTCTGTGGGATCAAAGTCAAGTGCACTCTTATCCAGACCAAGGAGTTCAGCAATACGCTCAGCTCCATACAAATCTCCATATTTATTGATGACCTGGAGATGAGAGTTATAGCAGGAGTCAGAAGACATACAAACTAATCATGAGGAGAGAAATGTTTACTTCATCTCAAAATCTGGGCTGTACCTTCCTCTTGACAAATTTGTCCCAGTAATTATTGGGGAAAGACCTGAAAGAAAATAGGTTAATTTATAAAAATAATTTTAAAAAGTCACTCATATCTGACATAGTTTATTTGAAAGTGTATTTAACAGGCCATACGGAGTGGCAATAACCAAACGATCCCATTGACCCTTGATGTCATCATCAGAGGGCTGCTCAGTGATGTACAAGCCGTCAAACTCAAGCTTCCTTGCAATTTCCTTCTCTCGCTTAAACACCACCAACGGGACCTGCAACAAGAAAATATTAAGACACATTATTTTTTCAGTATTTGATCCGATTGTCTCCTTCGATGTCATGTGGTATTATGAAGAAAGAAATTACACACCTTGAGGCAATAATATCCCACCACACAGAGGAGAGAAATAATTGTATGAAATACAGCCAAGAAAGTCAGAGTAGGAGCCATATAGCCAGTGCTCTCCTGAAGTACATAGAATTCCATATCACTGTCTTCATCATCATCATCATCGCCACCCCAGGACTCCTCCTCTTCCTCATCCTCAGCTTCACCAGTCACCTACAATAAACATTATTACGAATAATGTTACAAGTGAATTGGTGACACCATTTTCATAACTACTAAAGCAAATACAACATGAACCAAACCTTGTAGAAGAGCAGGATGAAGTTGATTGCGAATGCCACAAATAACGCCAGCATCCGAAGATTGTAGAAATTACGAGCCAAGTAGTTCTGGAAATTAAAAGTCCAAAACCTTCATAAATATTTAATGAAAACTGAATGGTTAAGTTTTACAGCAGGTCTATGTTCAGAATAGTTTTCATACTACACGTAAGTTTTAAAGGTCTGGATACAATTCATTTTAAACATTGAAACTGAAATGCCTTATAGTAATCACTTACTAGCATCTTGGTCTTGTAGACTTCAAGGCCAGCAAAGAAGGTGGCCATTAACGCAGGAGGTTCGTCCTTTGTTGGGCCACGGCGTTTTCTTGGCACTGACATTTCCTCCACTGCTGGTTCTTCAGGCTTTTCCTCTTTGGCCTTATCCTCTTTCTCACGATTCTCTGTGCTGTTAATTCAAAGATCCATTTGTAGTTAAAGTTAGTAAACTTTTTTTATAGTACCTCACAAAAAAAATCTTATTTGTAACATTTAACATTTTTACAATGTCAAAGTGAGGTTAAAAAGTGCTGTACACAGTATGTTTTTAAGACTTACTCAGCTTTCTCAGGTTCAGACTCCTCTGCTGCAGCTTTCTGTATAACACACAAGACAAAAGCTTTTATTACCTAAGACTGTTGTAATGTGATCCAGAGTCACTACAACTCCGACCAGGATAAAGCAGTTACTCAAGATTTATAAATTAATGTATAAATGAACCTGAACTCACTTAAGCTCATGAATGGCTAGTGTCACTATATCTGATGTAAGAATGTTATGCCCTTCACATCTCAAGAGCAGGCCCAATTATGCTCTCTTGGACTACCAGCCACACTTGCAGTTTCAAAGTCATGATCTCTCAACTACAGGGTAAACATTTACCATTTCACCACTTGGGATCCCCTTTTTAAAATTCTTCTTAAACAGAATGTGAAAATGACTGAACCATAATATGCATTTTATGTATTTCTTGTGGAATTCACACCTGATGCTTCTTCTTTTCAACGCGAGGGCTGGCTTCTGTCGTAATCTCGGAGACATCCCCGAGTCCAGGCTCTTGTCCATGCTTTCCCTCTCGCTTAGTTGGTGGACTTATGAGATCTATGATGGCATCAGGTTCCAGTTTGTCCACTGTGCCAGCCATCTGTACCATTTCTGTAGATACCACTATTTCACCATTCTCTGTTTTCTCCAGCTCCATGACATCACCATGAATTCCAAACTGAGTGGGATCTGGCATGTTGCCCAAGATGTCTGTTACCTTCATGTTTTTAGCTCCTTCAACAAGACCTCCTCCAAACATTGAGGACCAGATTATATGAAAGAATCCAAAGATCAGGCTAAAAATGCCTTTAAAGAAGCCAGTGAAAAGCATCCAGAAGAATGAAAAGAACCCTGTGATCATTTCCTTAATGGTCAGTTTCTTAAACTTCTTGAACTGTTTACGCATGCTCTTGAGAGTCAGCATTTGTCGGAACTGGGATATATTTTTCTTCGCAGAAGTGCAGGCAACAGTGAAAGCTGAAGCAGACTCAAGGGACTGTTCTTCTGGTTCAGACAGATCCTCCAACAGACTGTGCTGTTCCTCCTCCTCTTCAGGGCGTTCTACAGCCCCTGGCTCAGATATCTGGGAAGCCAACTGCATCTCAAAAATCGTATCTTCACAGAAGTTTACAAACAGCTCCATCTTTTCACTTTCACTGCCCTCATTAACCATGTCAAAGATGAACTGCCGTTTGGACTCCTTCACCTGAGGCTTCTCCCACTGCTCTCTGCTAGATTCACTGATCTCAAAGTAGACACGCTCAATCCGTTTGGCACCTCCCATGATCTCGATACGGCCCAGGTAGGGCTCGAAGTAACTGAGTACACTCTCAGCCAGGTCCAGGAAGGTGGCAAGGCGTGAATCGTGGGGCATGTGCTCAGACAGATTAGTGAGAAGGACAGCCACATTAAAGCCAATATCCTTAGCTGGCTCGTGGAAGCGTTCCACAAATTCCATGTAGTTAAACATGTCGTTTTCATCCGCCTCGGCACAAGATAGAAGAAACTCAATCTCAGATTGTGTGTACTGCTTTTGGCTCTCCATTGACTTCTGGAACTCCTTTTTAGAAATAATTCCTTTGCCTTCAGGGTCATACTCTCTAAAGTTATCAGAGGTAGTAAGATCCTTCAGCTTGAGGAACATATCGAAGAATTTGAGGATCATTTCCACGTTACTCGAAGACTCCACTAATGTGTCAACCATCTGCTTCCCAATTGTTCCATTCACCACATTACCTGTGAACAAGAGGTTCAGTGCTTATTGTATGCATTTGCTTTCACAAAAGCTTTTTTTGTGACTCATTTCATAAAGAGATGTCAAAGAGTGCCTACCCTCCAGAAGAGATAACATCATGACCACCATATCCTTTTGCAAATCCATTAATTCTTTTAACAGCTCAATCTGGCTAGAGTCCTGTACAAAACCAAAATGAGTGTTTGTTGCTTGCATGAAAAACTACTGGTATAGCTAACTGTAAAAATTCATAATACCTGTCGAATGTATTGGACCACTTTTCACAGAGTGTATGTGTGGGATTACCTGTGATAGTTTCATCTGCATGTTGGCAAAGACATGCAGGAATCCAACCACGGCATCCCACAGCCTGCTGTGAGCCAGACTCTGCTGGTTCCCGATACAAGGACCCTGAAAAGAAAATAGAAAAGAACCCTTTATTTGTCATATATACATCACTGAACAGTCAAGTTTTTTTCTTCAGATATCCCAGCTTGTTAGGAAGTTGGGGTCAGAGCGCAGGGTCAGCCATGATACAGCACCCCCAGAGCAGAGAGGGTTAAGGGCCTTGCTCAAGGGCCCAACAGTGGCAGCTGGGCAGTGCTGGGGCTGGAACCGCTGACCTTCTCAAATAACAGTTACCACCCACAATGCTACAGTGTGGTATGCTTGACCAGCTGTGTTTTCTCCACAGTAACTACACCATACAGTTATATGCAAAATAATAGCAGTGTCACATTTTGGCAGAAAAGATAATACAACATGGGAAAAAATTCATGACTAGGTGTAGCCGAGTAATGGGCAACCAACAGAATCAACAGTAATGACATGCATGCTGCTGATTGGGTGTAACTGTCTCATTTAATGAAAGGGGCGTGTTCAAATTAATAGCAGTGTGGAGTTCAATTAGAGAGGTCATTCATTCTGTGAAGAAACAGCTGTCAATTATGGGCCTTATTTAAAGAAGGAGGGCAGCAAATGTTGTACCTGCTGGTTTTAGCTCTTGCTCTGTGAGTCAAATGGGTCGTTCCAGACATTGCAGCAAAGGAGAAAGAACTTTGATTGAGAAGTTGATTGGAGAATGGAAATCATATAAAGAAGTGCAGAAAATAATTGGCTGCTCAGCTAAAATGATCGCAAATGCTGTAAATGGCACACAAAAAAAACCGAAAGACGTCTATGTAAAGTCAAACTATTTGCAAAAAAGCCTCATAAAGTAGCATTGCTGAAAAACAGACATGTTGAACAGGTTACAGTTTGCCAAAGAACACACTGACTGGCCTAAAGAGAAATGGCACAACATTCTATGGACAGATGAGAGCAAGACTGTTCTTATTGGGTCACAGATAAAGGTCACAGACAGTTTGTGAGACGACCCATAAACACTGAATTCAAGCCACAGGACACTGTGAAGACTGTAAAACATGGAGG